>JAQGAF010005605.1:0-11742 GCA_034687865.1 Kryphioiulus occultus | reverse complement strand
GGATAGCCTTAAGCTTCAAGAAATTCAATTTGACAATGATGTCTTGGTGGTACCCACCGAATCTTAATTTGGGTTGAAGGACTACACACCCCTACCACATGGTATTAAGTTACTGATAGTAGGGTACTGAATTGAATTGATTAATTACTTTAAATTTGCGTTAGAACGTGTTTTCTAACGTCATTGAAATGCTAATTAGTGTCCTGCAATAATTTGCAAATTCATATTGCACTTTGCAAACTAGTATTTATTAACAATGACTCGTTCTTAGTGCACCCTTACTGAACCATAAGATAGTGTTCCGCTATGTCAAAAATATAGTACTTGTTATCAAGTAAAGCTGATTAAATTCCGTTAAAGATACATGTATTGGGGAACACACTAACTAGGTTTTAATTTAGGTAGGAATTTAACTGACCAAACCCGGTCACAGCATGCGGTAGCTCCAATCGGCAATTTTTAACCGAAGTTTAACGGCCATTAAACCCGGATTAACACACCACTTAGCACCTACAGACAACGCTTCCTATAAGCTAATTTACCAAAAACACAACAAAGCAAGTCTTATGCAACTATTTGCAGCAGTTTACAATCAGTTGCCTAGGCGTGCCCAATGTTATCGGATAATTTCCATAGAATTGTTTCAAATTTTATCTATTTTTCCGCAATCTTTGGATAACGAATTAATCAGGGTTTATCGATAAGGTTTTCTGTTGGCCATTTGAGTTACATGGACGGCCCAGTTCCCACTTCAGGTTGTTTACGAGGTCCAGTCCAAAGCAAATCAAAGTGAAATTCACGCCATGGGTCAATACAATTGCGCAATTGTTCTGTTTGAAAACAAGGTGGAGGACCCACGAAACGAAGGAAATCCCCCAAATTAAGTTTCAGATCCGGATAAATAACTTGCTGTCAATACTTCGTAACCACAGTTACCAGAAAGAAATTGAACAGGTCAGAAAACAGCACAAAAAACTGTAACTTCGAAAGTGGCAGAATTACTGGACTGACTGACTGCTGTTGGAAACGTTTGCATATTCTTTGGGATTACAATATACTGATCACATCATGACGGGGCTTTTCGCTATTAGTTTTTGGGCGTTTATTCGCTTGGCATTTTCGGGAGGTAAGTCAATTCGTTAGTTAACTGCCTAATTGTGGAAATGACTTATTGCTTGTCATGACTTCATCATATGAAATGATAAAAGCTGTCAAAATTCAATGATTTTCAACGCTTTTTTAAAAGTCCATGGAAGTCCATGGACAGCAAGAAATCAATCCTATTTATTTAAAAGTTTTTGTTCTTAAGTTTATTGATAATTTAAAAAAATATCGCCATTAGATGCCACTGCTATTAAAGGGGCTATCAAGGTAGTAAAGCGTTGCAGTATCGACTCATTTGTACACATGTCACTGTAATTTCACTCTTAGGTTTGTTACTCATTTTAGTTGCTAATGGCCTGCATTTAATTTTTAAAAATACAGATTCTCTTAGGTTTGAACCACTGATCCATGGCAAGCCAACTTTTGGTATGGACGTTTTCATAAAGTGCTATGACGAGGCTACAATTCCCATGCAGGTCGCATTGGGAAATTTTTTCAAAGTTGCATACATGTGTAGGTAAGGTTTAACAGGACAAACTCGTCTTTCAGTTTTGTTGCATAATTCTGGATGACTTAAAAGCGCCATCTATGGACCTAAGAGCCTCTTTAGGCATTGTCAACTATTCAGCTCAGGAAAAACCAGCCCATTGGGAAATTTCAGATAACAACACCATAATTATTATGGTCTAACTTTGAAGCGTACAGGCATAAATGACAAAATATCATTAAAATATAACAGTATTTATGATGAAAATGTCACATTTACATCAGGTTATGCCAACAAAATTTTCCTATTTTTAAGAAAATAAGTAAATATGGAGCTGACTCAAGAAAAATGACATAAAGCACTTAAAAAAACAACGCCATAAGTATACCAGGAAAGAAACTTTTATCCAATCAGCATTAAAAACAACTTACAGGAATGGCCTGGTCAAATAAATTGGGTATATGGAGTTCATAGCCAACCACACGCATAACTTTGTTGACAGTACGGAACTGAGCTAACTTGGATTACTTAAAAATTAGTCGAAACAGAACCACGAAATTCTTCCATCAATGTAGCTATCAATAGATGTCAAGGACTCCATCTTGTGTTTGGAAAGTATCCAAAGTTTCAATGTGATCTGCATTGGCATTTCAGCGACAACTACTACGATAGCTGCAAGCAGCAACTGCCGGTGGCCCTAGTGAACAAGACGGGGTTCCAGCCGTACCAGATTGAGTACATTATGTCCACACTGCTAAGTTGGGTAGACGGAGGAGGCACGTATTTGTGCAACATGGGCGAATATTCGATACGAGGTGAGGGTGCATGCCCATGTCCTTAAGAATGCACTTGATCGATTTTGCCAAAATTTCATTCACTGAATGCAAATAAAGTTATTCTCAATGTTAAAATTATTGCATTAGTGTTAATAAGGTATACAATCTTTCCTGTACATCATTAAAATACAGAGTTGATGGAGAGAAAGGGAGGCTACGCCTGCACCAGAGACTTCTTTCCGGACGACTTCAAGCACTGCAGTCACAACTTGGCTTTGCTCAAGAGTGGTTATGAGTACTCTGAAGAGTATTGCAGGTAACTATACAACCTGTTGTTATTTGGGACAGAGACCTGAGGCTGGGATCTTGTGTAAAGTCCATGGTGTAAGGAATCTTATTAATTCGCATGAATCCAAATCTTACAGGATGTTGGACAGTGACCTCCAGTGCTACATTGACCTCGCTTGCAAATGCGAGAACAGGGAACTGGAGCACTACTTCAGAGACTTCTTCGAGAGTGTTGTCTGGAAGTCGCCCTGCAAGGATTTCAGCAAGTTTATCAATTCGGCTGTTTCAAAAACCGCCAGCATCTTGTCGGTCATTTTTGGGGTCATCTCTGTGCTGTGGATTTGGAAGTAGCTAGGACCACATTAAGTTAGTGCAGCCAGGAAGAAGTCACGAGAAGCTGTCCAGTCAAAGAGCACTTCCCGAAAATCAATGAACTGGTAATTTTTGCAGCCTCTTCAGTGTCTCTGGTTAGTGGTATGAACTATACCAAGTACTTATCATGAGGTGATAGCAGATTGACAGATCCCGGAAAGTCGGACTGATATTTCGAGCAGCTCAGCTGGATATTTATATTGTGCCATACGTGCCAACAAATTTACTTCCCACATACTATTTAATATTTACACTACGTGTGTAGTTTCCCATCATGTAGTCCTCATTTTCCCATAATATTTAATCACGGTTATTTTTATAGCATAACATAGCGATAACTGAAATACCGAAAAAAAAACTTCTAGTTTTAAAAGCTGAAAATATTTGCAAAATTTATTTTCCCCAGGGATCACAGGGAACACGTGAGTCATTTTCATGCAAGCAAATTTGAAGTTCCCAAAGCAGGTATTTGCCTCGTTGCTGTCTTAAGTAGTATTGAAACAGTGTACAAATTACTGTATCATCGTCAACATAGAATAATGACTTAATTCAAATATTGCAAACTTGTACCTATTTGCATAAAATGCAATAAATATCTGGTTTTTTACATAGTACATAATGATCATGTTTTATAGCCTAGCTCCACAATTTACAATGCAACTTAAATATAGTCTTCCCTCGGAGGAAAAGACTACATTAATCAGAAAAAATATATAACGTGAATCGTCGTCTCGGATGGATCATGCAGGTGAATTATATGTAGTCTTAAGTCTTATACAAATTTAAATGTGTTTTCTGGCGGTTCTTAAAAATAATAACACATGTGCAAAACACCGCAACTCACAACGTTGACATTTTCCAATGGCGACCTGCCTTTGGAAGATGGGTTAAACAAAGTTTTGAATCAAATTTTTTCCCAAGACCTATTCTTATTGCAAGGACTTTCTTTCGATATTGATTACTGACACGCGATTTAAAATGCATTTTGTGGGTTTGTTGGTCAGTTAAAACCGAACTACTATCTTCGAAAATATTTAACATTGTGGTTACTGGCAGTGTTATTGATCGTGTTAACAAAAATATGTACCTACAGAAACATCAATCGTAGTCTGAGATTTTCCCACCGTATTCACAAATAGAATTGAAATCTAGTTGGACAACGTCTTTGTCCTGCAGCAGCTGGACAGTGGCTGTGCATTTCCGCTTGTCTTTCTCCAAAATCTCTCCCAACTGAAGTGCGAACAGATGTGGGGTGGATTTATAAAAAGAGAGAATTACCAGAATGAAGGCTGAAGGCAGAACTAGTTTTCAACATTCATTTCAAACCCAAAGAGAGAATTAAGCCCGCATCCAATTCCATTTTGTGACATTTAGTCATAAAATAATGGCTAGACTAAGCACAAGCACTAACATTTGCACGCAAGATCACTAGAAGCATCCATATGTACTACAGCTTGGCAGCACTACCCAAACTACACAACCATATGACTAATCACCTCCAGCCAGTCACCGAGCACTTTGTGCATGCTGTTACATGCAGTTACTAACTAGAGAATATTTTTGTCCTACCTGACTTTTATGCTCCCCTTTCACAACCATCACGATGGACGGAGATTTTCTGGGAATTAACGTTTCCAGCCACTTTTCAGGAATATCTGCATGAAAAAAGACATTGTTGTTAAACTAGCAAGAATATTCAAAAACTAAACAATGGTAACGAATAAGCATTGACTAATTATGTTTTGACAATTCAGGGTTCAACTCAAATTCTCGAGTCGACTTCCTGACAACTTTTCAGTCTTTTCCCTGACACCTTAGATGCCAATTTTTTAAAGATATAATTAAAATGATGATTTTATCCCAAATTTTTATTATCTTTTATAACAGAGGATGACTAATTAATTGGCAGATGCAACCTATCTCAAGTTACCTGACATCTTCTAGAATTTTTAAACATTTTCACGAATTCCTAAATTTTTTCAAGAAACTTTAGATTTTTCTCGTGCGATTTGGAAATTCCAGCACTGAGTGCAGGATAGTATGTTCAAAAATAAGACACTGTCACTCTGCATATGGAATGTGAATTGTTGCAAAACAATACAGGCAGGATACTTGCCTTCCAGAATATTTCCAGCATCGCTTCGGCAAATACAATGCTTATCATTCACGACATCCTCGATCACGACCTACAGAGTACAAAAAAAGTCAAATTATTGCCATTTGAAACCTTATCAGGCGATTTCTGACGTTTAATTTGAAAATACGTACCTTTTCGTTGTAATATTTTCCATTTTTATAGGACTTGTCGATAAACCTCACTCGTAATAAAGGCCGCACCCAAGACATAGCGGAACCACTTTGTAAACTTCGATGAATAAAAACAAACCCAAACAATCAATAAGGAGAAAACAACCTTAAAATTACTGGTTTTCCGGCATTTATCGTGCAACTTACGAAGCACTAAGCTTATCCGGTGAATGCTTTCTTTTGCTAGTGTTATGTTCTCGATCTGGCCTGCGTTCCTTACGATCCTCTCTGTCTGGCCTTCGTTCGTTACGATCCTCTTTGTCCGTCCTCCGCTCATTACGGTCCTCCCGATGCGAGTGACTGGACCTTTCCCTACTCCGATCATCACCATTTGTCCTACTCTTCCTTAAGGCTTCGTCCGATTTTGCTTTATACTCCTCATATTTGGCCTTATCTAGATATTAATTGAATAATAACTATCAAACGATTATTGACTTATCTCAAACTGGCATAAATCCAGGCCGAGAAAGAAAATTAGGCTTGGGAAGTAGTCTGCAACTTACTGAGAATTTTCCCCTCTTTTTTGTACTCCTGTTTACTGACAGCAACCACAAGATATTCGCTGATTGTTACAGTTTTTGAACTTATGCACATTTTAACGATAACGCGGGCATTGTCGGTATCCATGCCTTGAACCTGAAATTTGTTATCGTACAAACTGTTTTAGTCACTCCAACATGCTGATTTAGTCAGCGAACGTACTAATTCCATAACTTTAAACAATACCTGTCCATACTGTCCTTCTTGAGGACCCTTAACCACTCTGATAAAAGTCCCCACGTCGATATTTGGCACATTTTCATCTTTGTTTCGAGGATTTGTACCTAATTTGACTCTGGGATCAGCGCCAAGGCCCAACCCTTTCGGCCTTAGAATTGGTTCAGGAGCAGGTACAACCCTTTGTGAAAAAAAGTTAAAATGCAGATCGCATCAAGAAATTGTCAAGTCACAACAAAATATTGTGAAAGGAAAAATATCAGCAAAAGTTGCTCACTTTTTATTAGTTGCCCCTACCCCTTCCGCTGGTTTCCAGCCCATGCCACGTAACATAGCCGTGCCATACTCTCCAATTGGAACACGCTCATAGTCCTCCAATGTTGACTGAAAACAATTGTATTATAATTATAAAAGCATATCCATTCCATAATAAAGTTATACTGTATTACTACAACGTTACCAGCACATTTTCCCTGTACTGAGTAGAGGCTTACTTCAATTTGTATAGATTTGCATGATTTTATAACACAAACAAAATGCAGAGAGGAGACGACATGGAAATTATGATTGTGATTTAATGGTGGTATTATGAAAAATAAGGGCGATTTTGCTGGACTATCTGTCCTATTTACATTGCACAATTTAATGCAACTAATAAACCAATAGACCAAAGAAGTTAGGTGAAGCTTTCCCTATGGAGAGTTTCATTTAGCCAGTAGATCATGCTTACCTCTTCTGCCCGTAATGTTACATCCATTTTTGCATCTGTCTCGAATCCTTCTGGTATTTTATTCTGCATGAAAACGGGTATAATCAAGCTGGACGCTTTCTTATCTTCGTCAGTAACTCCATCTTTTAATCGCTTGGCATCTACAAGAACATATCTTCAATATTTTTGTCCTTTTCTTAGAAATCAATTCCCTCCACATCTTAGTTTATAGCAAGTCATACAACATACCTTTTAAAATTTCTTCGATTGCCTGCGTATCTAAGACCGAGGCTCCTTCCCCGGACATAACATTTGATCCACTCGCACTACTTGGCAGCCTCCAGTTGTTTTTCACGATTAAAGGGATCACCAATTTCGACTTCTTGGTCGAAGGTGTCGCGCTGTATAATTGAAATTCACATCAAAATTAAGACAATTCAAATATAGCGATTTTATAATAGGCTACAGCACGTCCACAGATTCCATCATGCATCCCTCTATACCTCATTTATTTAGGGTAGGTATTGTACAACCAACAAATGCTACAAGGTTGCAATAATAAAGCAAAAATTTGTTACGTTGTTACAACGTTCGAGTTAGGCCTACGGCATGATTGACTTTTAACTTCAAAAAAACCTAATAAATTTACCTTTCAATCTGTTTCTCTGATAGAGACAAAACAAACTCAGTGTCCGCTTTAACTTCCTTAGTCGCTTCATCTCGCAATTTTGAATCCTTAAGGTTAACTCCAACTTTTTTCGTGAAACCGAACGACAGCTTTGCTTTGTTTTCCGCCATGTTGGGCACAAGGAACATCCATACACGGCGTCTAAATTCATTGTGGGAACTCAGGAAGAGCCCGAAGATTACATGAGTGACAAAATGATCAGCGACACAATTTTGCCATACATACATTTTATGCAAACGGGATTCTTTCGCCACTTTGCAACTATTAATTGCTTTCATATAATTGCGCTGAATTTGAAAGTTGAACGAAATTAAACTGAACTTGTTCGGATAGCATTTGTTGGCAGGCCCCTGGGTGCAACGGCGCTTTACGTAAAAGCGCTCGTCTGTAAACAAGATGGCGTCCCGAATTTGGTGCAGAATTCAAATCTTAAAAATGGAAATTTATGGAGGACATTTTAACTCGTGATGAATTTACGCATATGAAAACGCATATGAAATTAAACGTTACAGCATTGATCGAATTCCAATTACACTTATTAGTATTATGATGACTTTACTCTCTATCGACAATATATTCATATTGGGTTTTCCAAAATTCAAATCTTAAATTTTGTAAATTATATAGGATAAGTTTATAATGTGCAAATGAAACGAGCTTAAATGTATGTATATACAGCATTGATTGAATTCCAATTAAACGTATTAATAGTACGATAGATTTTCCCTCTGGCGAAGTTGTGTTTATCCAAATCAACATGGTGAGTCAATTATAAAGAAAGTCTTATTCAAACGAAAGAAAAAACAGCATTTATGACACTCGCTTGTGATGTGCGAATCGTGTATTAGTTAAGATTTAGTTCAATTCTCAATAATTAGCAATCGCGAGGAACGTCATCGACAAGAGCATCATCAGGCCAGATGCCAGCAGACCGGAAGCGCCTCCACCACAAGGCGACATGGACACAATGCCATCAAAATAGTCAGTGAAAAGAGAGATCACGCTGCCAGGACAATACAATTCCAAAATGTCCAGGAAGCAGTTGAAACGTGCATTCATATCGCTGCAAAACATAAAACTCATAAATACCGTCTATTTTTCAAGCAGTCGACAGTATTTGAGTTGCACCAAATTCTAAAACAATCAGAGTTAGTACAACACATGGTCTTACTTGCATTGGAGGGTGTCAGTGGTGCTGTTAAACCCTTCCCAAATCGTATTTTGCAAAGCCAAAGAGCAATTATCTAAGGCGTCTTTGTTTTTAGATAAACATGTTTGTCCTTTCAAGGTGTCTTGAAAAGAGACAAAAATAAACGATGCATTTTTTTCGACATATCATATAGCGAAAAAATGTTTGATGGGCAGTATCACTTACTCCTTACTGTGGCATTTCCCTTGTCGCATAAAACGAATTTTCCGCCCATTGTCAATGCATCTGTAAAAGAAAAATAGCTTTAAAAATTATTCGAAATATGCATGTGTTGTGTTTCATTTGAACGAAAAATTTGAGATGATGAAAATTTCGGAAACCTTTTGAGTAAGAAAAAGCATGCTCTTACCATACCAGCCCAGCATGGTAGCCAGTTGCTCATCTCCACAGCTGTGACTGGCCACTTCATCTTGACCAGTGTAACAATGAGTGTAGCAGTAGCGACACCCAAGGCAGAAATTCACATCTCTGCAACAAATTCATAAAGATTGGGCTTACATGGGGTCAAAAGTTCATTTTACAGTTCTATCTTTGAAAAGATGAAAACCCCAATTTTTGTCAACTTTGGAAGTAATTCAAAACGTTATTTCACCTTTAATTTCGCTTGCAATTATTTGTGTAGGAAGACGTTCAAGAATTATGTCATCATTTTGGGGGCATCAGCCAAATGAATCGTTTCTGATCAAACTTCTAGGTAAAAACACTCCGTAAAATCAAACAATTTTTGGTAAATAATCATATATACTGTATAGGAGTGTTCTGCAAATGATCAGAAATTATGACATGGAAGTTGTATAGGAAAAGTCATCGCTGGCTTACTTTTGGGACTTTTTAACTATTGTAAACTTTGAAAATGCACTTAAAAATCTTGCAACATGTGGAAAGTGAATAAACTTGATATTTTGAAGTATCAGCCCTAAATGCAGTACATAGGGATGCATTTCTTAGATTCAAAAAGAAACGAATAAGTTCATTTTAAATTTTGTTTTAAAGTTAAATAGTTGTAAAAGTGAGCCTGATATGACTTTTCTAATACTGCTTTTCCAAAAATCGCGTGGAAGTGATGCTTGACATAATAGTTGAACGTTCCCTGTATACTTACTAAAAATATAGTGGAATACTTATTTGGCAACAATAGTCGTAACAGAAACTATTTTGTTATTTTTTGGAACAAAGAATTTTCTTGGAAAAAACATTCGGAGAACAATTGTCAGAATAATGATTTCTTGGAAACTCACAGCGCCATCTATGGTGCATTCTTTGCCTTTGCAAGCTTTATTGTTGCTGTAATAACGTAGGGGATTTCTGACTTAAATAGAGAGAATCTCAGAGAATCCCATTGGAGATACTAAATTATTTTGCACCATGTAATGGACCATGTAATAGCCTAATGAAGTACTTAAGGTTACAACCCCCTACCACATGGCATGCCCTTGTTGATAAATGGTACTGAGTTGAATTGAACTGAATTGAATTGATCAAGTTTACTAACGAGCACATAAATTCCCACATGTCATCGGTGGTGTTAACAGGGTTCGTTATGGTGCAGAGTGACATCTGAAACCCGAAAAAATCATTACATTTTCGAGAAATTATATTATAGTAATATTATTCAAGCTTATTTACATAAATATCATGCTGGCAATCACGTTTATGTGGCGTATATTCGCAAAGTGAGTCAATACTTGGCGGTGCTGGACAATGATCTAAACAGTGAAAGAAATTCTGGTTGTTTTATGCAAATTTATGAAATTCTGAAACAATGAAATAGGTACAACAAGGACTTCAATGAGCCTGTTTTCGACTTAGGATTTTTTTCCAAAGTAGCAACCAAAATAGGTTACAGCTTTACTGTTGCAAATTCATTGATAAGATAATATTTTAAAACCTTACCCTGAGCGTAGGCATATTTGACGAAGGTCACTGTAACGGTCAGCAAAACGATGTTAATTAAAATGGACATTTTGAAGTGGACGAGCTAATGCCACCTCAAATGTTTAAAAATAGGTTGCTGGAAAGAAATCTTGACGGATTTGAACCATCTAAAAAATATCAAGTGATTGGTTATCGCGACCAGGATCATGCCTTACGGTACTCATTAAGTACAGTGAGCTCGTTTTGCTGTAAATTATTTATCAAAAAGATAAAACAATTATCGCTCAAGATACAGATCATCGATAACAACACCAGAAAGATAATATGGCATAACGTCAGCAGAACCTATCTATGAAGAATGACAAGTTTTAAATGAAAATTTATATTATGGAATTTCACTGGGTTGATTCATTCAACTTTTGGAGCCAAAATCTCGTTTACCAGTGCAAATTTCACATAATCGTTATTCGCATTTCCACAATTCGACCTATAGTTTCCAATATTATTTCAAGATATTCCAAGAGTTTTCAAGATATTATGTTTTTCATAAAAATGTCTGTACGTTTATCTCCAAAAGGCACACGCATCAAATTTTTATGAATTTCAGCAAGATTTTCTAACATTTCATCTTATTTACTTGCAATTTCCATTGATTTTTTTTAAAAAAAAATGTTCATGATGCACCCTTTGAAATTTATTGACAACTTTTCCATTGTATTTTTTTAAAAACGTTTTCAGGATGTATCTCAAAAATTTCTTCGACATTCAACATATTCAATTTCCAACAAATTCGCCAATATTGTTTTCAGATTTCTCCAAATCTTCAATATATTCTTCAAACATACTTCGATATCTGATATTTCGTGTTATTCATGTTATTCTCTCGAAATGTTTTTCGAAAATCTACATACAGTATGTCCCACATTCGAGACATTCCGGTACTTCCTTCACTTTATTAAATTTTTCAGTTTTCTTCCAATCTTTCAATATGTTCTTTACAACATGTTTCGAGACCTGACATCTATTTAATTTTCTGTATCACCATATTTCGAACCTGAATCCATTTTATTTTCTTTATCTCCGGCTAAGTTTTCAAAAAATTTCAGAAGCGTAAATTATTATTCGTCAGACATTCAATTCAATTCAATTCAATTCAACTCAGTACCCCACAGTCAGCAAATAAATGCCAAGTGGCAGGGGGGTCGTACC
>JAQGAF010005604.1:0-11743 GCA_034687865.1 Kryphioiulus occultus | reverse complement strand
TTATTCATTAAAGTTGAATTGTCGCCTCCAGAAGTAACCAGACTATCAAGCAAAATTGTTATCACGACGATTTATTCTTTATTCGCAGAGATAATATGTATAGAAGTTTTAACATGGCAGGGGTGGGAGGGGAACTTCCCGTTAAATTTGGATAAAAATCCAACATTTTTAACCCTGTTTTGAGAATAATTTCGCCTATGGCGTTTTTATATTATTTGCTTCATTATTACTTCTGCAGGCTAAACTCCATCATTTCAGGTGAAATTGTTAGATAAAATGAAAAAAAAAATTGGATAATGATTGTCATATTATTGGAGTTCCGAATATCGCTAAAATGTTATGACAATATTTGAACGTCCCCTTCATAGAAATGTGGGCTAAAAACCAAAATCCAACATGTATTTCATTGAAATCGTTTTGGGAGGGGTTGGGTTGTCGTACGTATTACTTGAACAACCCTATCACTAATTTCGTTCTTTATGACTGATCCCTCTGGGGTTTTTCTCTAATCAAGACAACAATTTATGAACTGGTCTTGTTTGGGCCAAATATTTGAACACGTTCAGATGACACTACGACGTAATAGAGGATTTTAAATTAATTATGCTTGTCGGTCAAGGGTATCAAGGCCATAATTCGAGCACGTCAAATTCACAAGAGCCAATAGTATACTAATTTGGAAGCAAAATTTGCCTAAAACATGCGAGTCCAAAGTTGATTTCCACGTGTTGGCATGCTGTCTGCTAACAAACCTTAAAACTGAAAATAGGCAGAGTGGATGCCGCTGAATTAACACGCGAATTCGCTTACCTTTTTCGGCAGGTTTTTCACCACGATCCTGGACATTTTGGACGATATGTGAGCGATAAGATGGATAAACAACGAAGTTTTAGAAATGGAGAAGCATGCTTGTGACTTTTCAGAAATTTATCACAAGGCGTTGCATTATGGGAATCCTGTGCAGTGTTGCCAAGTGATGGTGATTTTTTCCGAGCATTTTCCTCTAGGAGTGCTTTACTGAAAACTTGGGCGTGATTAGCCTCGAATAAAATAAATAATGTTTGAAGCTTTCTGAAAGTTAATTTTAAAACTTTGTTTATATTTCAAATTCAAGCGCTGAAACTTTGATCGTGTTTATGTACTTTGATTTTGAATTTCGATTTACTGAGCACACACTGGCGATTTCCCACAATGCTTCACGTTCTAACGTTCTGGTCAAAATTGGCAAGTTCAGCTCTGCTAAATTTCTGTTTAGGTTACTATCGGAAATATAAATTACTGAAACATGTACGGTCAGTATGAACCTGATTATTCGTCGGCCAGAGACCTGCTACTGCATTTGAACGTGGACGAACTCAAAAAGCTGTTAAACGAAGATGACAGTTTGAACAATTTGCTGAAAGATGTACCACAAGTAAGCATACTGTTGGAATTAAAATGACTTGATCGAATTACCAGAATTAAAATTAGCATTGGAATGATCACTTTGTAAAGACAATGTTAGCATTATTTCAATAATTCATGTCCATATTTCAATATCACTAGGTCCACGTAGGCCACAAAAGCTTAGTTTTTCCATGATCCCTTTACCCAACGTTGGGTAAAAGGATCTTGGTTTTTCTAACGGGAGTTTTTCTTTGGGAGTTGAGAGTGAAGTTACCATCGAGAGTACCTCAGGGTTTCATAAGGTTTGGGGGAATAACACTATCGAGAGTGAAAATTAGCTCTTGGACATGGGGCTGAGAGTTACTCCTGCAGTCACAATAGTGGTTGAGAATAAACCTCTCAAGTGGACTGGGCTAGTCGGGAGTGCTCTCAGACAGTTCTTCGATCAGCTACATGTATAGGCAGAGTGAACATCAAGCGGACACTGTACTGAGATCTCGAGCTGACTTCGAGATTTCACTCTCGCCTCAAACTAATGAGCGATAGGCACTATCGAGTAGATGAACTATCTGAGATTCTGTCGATGGTTGCTGACACTCTCAGCTCTCAGATGGACCCTCCTTTTTTGGGGGGTCCAGTTTGCAAAACCGTGTTGTACTTCCTCTATTTCTCAATCTTACAATTTTTGCCGCTTTTCCATTACTCGCAGCTTCGCAACGTAGACACCGAGAAAGAGATGTTACTGACCGGCAACAAGAGCATCGCCGAGTTCAATCTATCCAAGGAACCGCAGCTGAGGGAGGCCAAGCTGAGGCTGGCCGAGACCTACGAAAATGCCGTGCAAGTGTTCAGCGAGGCAGAATCCAACAAACAGAAACTTGGTAAATGTGAAATTATAGAAGCTTCTGATGTTTATGTCGTACATGCATTCACCCCTAAGGAAGCATGCATATTTCTTTGAGTGATAAACCTGTAAATTGTATGCGTGTTTTTTAATTATCCAAAATTTATAAAAAAAATCTTACAAATGGATTGAATGTAGGGCCCATACAATCAACACTAACTTCACTCTGTTTCTTTTCAGAGGAGTTTTCCAAGCAGAATACACTGGACACAACACTAGCTATTCTGCAAGCAGCTGCTGCTCAAAGTGAAGAAGATTCAGAGGTGAACAAATTGCATACACTTGGTGTACAACATGTAATCTATGTTGCCATGGAAGATAATATTTGTTGTGCACGGCATTTTTGGCTAAAATTACTCTTTCGTACTTTAAGGGCATTGCAGAGAAGTTTATGGATGGTGGGCTGGAGGTGGAAGCGTTCCTGGACCAGTTTCAGAGCAAGCGCAAGCTAGCCCACTTGCGCCGCATAAAGTCTGATAAGTTAAACGAGCTTTTAAACACTGCCAATCAGCGCGTCCAGACCAACTGGAATGCAGCAGGTGGCGCATATGGAAACAACTTGCCAATGAGAAATCTACCGGTAACGTACGGCTATTAAGTGAAGTGACTGAAGCACAAACGTCCTTCTGGAAAAAGCAACGATCCCCGAGTATTACATCGAACGTTCCTCACAAATGCGTGAAAGAGGGAATGTAGATTTTTCTAGCGAAATTTTACTTAAGCATGCAAACTGGCTGAGTCATGCCGAGTTGTGAGTGCTGTGAATATTGGTAAAACTTGTCAAGGCAAAGGTCACTGAAGAAAAGGTGCAAGCTCACCAACCCTAAATTCCTTCTCGGGAACCCTGTATGTATAAAAAATAACGGGCATGCAAAAACGGCCAGTGAATGATGAAAACATCGTTCCAAAATAATTGAAAAGTCAAACACCATTTACTATGCTCCCATATGCTTATTTAATATCACGTAACAGTGTACAAGCTTTCAACCTGCTGTAATTTTTTTTAACGAGAGACAAAAATAATTTACACATTTTTTTCTACAGCATGTACAGTATTTGCGGTGGGCCTCAAGAGCCCACCATTTTCCGCATCTACATTAAACTCAACTGCTACGGAGACTGGGTCTGGTCTTATTTGCTATTTTCAGTCGCTGATGCAGATTGCGAGACATGCCGGACGGACTTTTACGATGTCAGTTGAAGCCCACTCACTTCAGAAGTTCGGACCTGCCGATCAAAGACTCGAAAGACTTCAGAAAGCACAGGGAACTGAGAAATATTGAAGTCTACATCTCATTCTCAGCCAACGGTTGAGATTGAGCGTCGTCACTATTTCGGACGATATAATTTCTGTCATACGACACCTTCGTCAACCCATATGTCAACGCTAACACGACGAACGCGATCACAGTCATCATGATCTCTACGTGCTTCTCGCCCTCGATGTCGCGAGCCTTTGCCATGTGTCTCTCGTACCGCTCTCGCTGAGTCTTTTTCTTGATCAGAGTTTCTCCGTAATGCACCTTAGTCCACTCGTCGAAGTCGTAGATGTTGCTGCGACCCATGCGGACAGTGACCTGCGACCGGTAGTGCTTGCTGCGGCTGGTTTCATAGATGGTACGGGCCTCGTCCTTGCCTACATCCTGCATCCCTCCATCCACGCTGGACGGCATGATGCCACGGTCGTATTTCTTGCGGCTCAGGAAATTTCCCAGCACCTCGTAGGCAGCGGTGATTTCGCGGAACTTGCGCGCTGCCACGTCACAGTTGCTGTTCTTGTCTGGGTGGTAGGTCATGGACAGGTTGTAATAGGCGGTCTTGATCTCCTTGTGGGTAGCTTTGGGGCTCACACCCAGGGTGTCGTACAGGGTGCCAGGACTGGCAACTGTCGAGGCAAATCTAGAGCCGACTTGGTGAGGGTAACGTGCTACTAGGAGCTGTCCCTTGTCGCCAGGAACACGGCTGCCACCCCATGGCGATGTCAATCGACCCTGACGGCTGGGTGAGGACTTTGTCACAGTTTTCGGTGGTTTGTGGTTAGGGCCCCAGCTACTTTTGCGCACCACTGTACCATTGGTGGAGATAGGCCTGCATTTGGTGGTGTAGTTGGCGTAGTTTAGCCCGATGTTGGTGAATTTTATCATGGCCGTTTAAAACACTGCGTACCTCTGGTCAAGCAGGATGCGTGATAAAGGCCCTTTCGTTGTGGCAAGGTCCTAAACGAGGGAAAACTGGCCTGGAAGTTTCCAAAGGACTTCCATCGATGGTCATGGCGGCCAGCTCTCGATTTGCACGTAGCCGTAGCGCAAATGTTTTAGGCGTATTTTAACACAGAGTTATGTTTTGCAACGAATGAAGAGTGTATTCCGGCATGTAAATTTAATCGATTGCATCCCGAATGAGAATTTTGTAACCAAATTTTGAACTAGCAGTGGTTTTACGAAATTGCTTACAAATTTGCGGTTGCAGCCAGGCTAGCGTACAAAACGAAAGCTCGATTCCTTTTTTTTTCTGGGCATTCGAAAGTCGAATTGAGGATTTAAAAATGTCTTCCACGAGGCGACCTGAACACAAGTGCCCTCCAGATTTGGTAAGTTTTCGTTTATAAATGTCCTTAAAATACTTTCGAAATGTAAAAGAGTAGATATCGCAAACGTTGCTGAGTAAACTGAGCAAATAACGCTTGAATGCGTAGGAAGGAATTGATCTGTGATTGCATGTCTTTCATGCACATGGCCCTGCATGCGCATGCACTTTCCACTCGTTTTTCCAATTGTCATCCCAAATATTTCTTTTCAGTATTACAATGAGGAGGAGGCGCGAAAGTACACTAGCAAGTAGGTCTTGTCTGTTGAATTGTTTGCCTTTATTTGCCATAACAGCTGAACCTGTGTAAACTAATATCCTTAGTACCGGTGCTGAATATTACTTTAGAGAGACTATTAGGCTGGAGAGGCTGGGGGGCTGGGACCTACCAGAGTTGTTTGACCCATAAGAACCAATACAAAAATGATTGTATATCAGGCTATTCCGGACCAGCACCTGATATTAGTTTAGACAGTATTTGTTTACATGTTCTATTGCAGTTTTTTATTTCAAATGGCTTTTCTCATATTTCAGCTCCAGGATGATAGATATCCAGAATCAGATGACGGAACGAGCACTGGAGCTTTTGGCCTTGCCAGAAGACGAGCCTAGGTTCATTCTCGACTTAGGGTACGTATGTGATTATCCCTTAGGCTTTTAACAGAAAAACCCTCGGGGATTGCCACTCACTCTGTGTAATCTTAGGCTATATTTTGTCTAAATCCTTTCCTGGCAATTCATTGCAAAATTAAATAGGAACTAGGTAGGATCTGCCTAAACTAGTATAGTAGGGAACAGTGCTGACTATTAGTTTAGGTAGGTTATTAGTTTGGACAGATTGGGGGGTAGCGGCCTATCACTTGGAAACTGCTTTTATCAGCCATAAACATTGTATCCCCACAAACTTGGCACCCAGGAAACTTAAATAATCGCTTAGGGCTCCAAATTTTGTTAGTGCGCGTAATATTTTTTTCCTCCGCGTTTGATGTTTCGCTAAAGTTGTGGGATCAGTAAAAGCCGAATCAAAAATTATTGATCGTCAGGTTGTTGAGGTTTATTAGATTTAACATTGGTCACATGTCAGGGTCAGGATCTGACATAGTTTAGAGCTGATATTACTTTAGACAGCATTTCAGGTTCTTCTATATGAAAGCGTTGTCGGTGTTTGAAAAAGTTGTCAAGCGGATAAGCTCCACCGCATCTCCGACAAACCTCAGCACGTTGATGGATGATCACCATAACTTTTCTCCCACAATGCTCTCTTTCAACATCCCTTTCAAACAGTCCCACAGTAGAAATTGGAAGCTGATGAATCGAGCGAATGGGGATTCGCAGAGAATGTTTCCATCAGTATCACATGTCAGTCTGACATAATCATAACTGACTGACCAGAAAGATTTAAAAAATAATAAGGGCTGAGAACTCCTAATACATAACTCCAAACCAGGAACGCAACGAAGCTCCAAATTTAAATCATCTAATAGTTTCGGAACTTCATTGCATTATTCTTTTGACTTTCCATAGATGTGGCTCTGGGCTGAGCGGTGAAACATTGACAGACCAAGGACACTTTTGGGTGGGAATGGACATTAGTTCTGCCATGTTGAGTAAGAATGAGCATTTTAGATATGCTTTATATCCATCTAAATTATATAGATGTGAAAATATTTGTGAAATCCTGACACGATTTTACATTTTAGATATTGCACGTGAAAGGGAGGTGGAAGGGGACCTGGTGTTGGGAGATCTTGGCGAAGGACTTGGATTTCGGGCTGGATCTTTTGATGGCGCCATCAGGTAACAATTGGTAAATGGTTCGTAAAAGCGATATTCTGAAATTTGCTGATAACTCTTGGCATATTTTTAATTTTAGCATTTCGGCTCTTCAGTGGCTTTGTAATGCGGATAAGAAGAGTCACAATCCTGCCAAGAGGCTTTACAAGTTCTTTTCCACATTGTACGCCTGCTTAGTAAGTTGTCGAGCATTTTGTTACCCAACCAAAAACGCAACATGGATCCGCTTTCTCGTGTTTATTGTTTGATACTGAACCGAATATGTTTCGCTTTGCAGAGTAGGGGTAGCAGAGCAGTTTTTCAGTTCTATCCTGAGAACAGTGATCAGGTACATATCGTGACACTTTTATTTCTGAAACTGATTTTCTGGTCCATTCATCGTGTTTTAACTAGAGATGCACTTCCTCGATTAGGTCGAATTGATAACTTCTCAGGCTATGAGGTCGGGATTTACAGGTGGACTCGTGGTCGATTTTCCAAACAGTACTAAAGCTAAAAAGTAAGTCCAACTGACGTCAAATTGTACCTATCTCATTTTGAAGTGACCAGTACTGAATTTCCTGATTCTCACCCCACGACAGGATTTTTCTGGTGCTTTTTGCTGGTGGAGCTCAACAGCATTTACCAAAAGGACTTGGAGCTGAAGATTCTTCAGCTGCGGATAATCAAGTAGCATACAGCAGTAAGAGGTAGCGTAATCAAAGTTGAATCAATTTACCTCTGTCTGCGTGAGGTGTTGGCTATTTAGCTACCTTTTTATATTTTTTAAAATGTTCACGATTGCATGAGCTTTATTTGCCATTTTTAGGCGATTTTTCATCGGGGCCATTTTTTATTAAGGTTGCGTTAAAGTATTGTGAACGTTAAATTGAGATTTTTGGCCCCCTCAGTCAGCAATGTTTTTATGCAAGGAGCGATTTTAAAATGGTACCCATTTTCTTCAATCTTCCCCTTACCAGAGTACAAAATCAAAGACAAATTTCCCACCTTGTTGTAACATTTTTAGTCAAATTAGATTTAAAATATTACCCAGGGTTATTGTTTCGTCCGAATTTGAGGTTGTGACCACTCAGTCATCGCCAACTTGAATTTGTATTGCACAGGGAAAGGATAAGGCAAGCCAGAGGGAAGCCGTTGAAAAAGAGCAAGGATTGGATTTTGGAGAAGAAAGAGCGAAGGAGGCGACAAGGAAGGTGAGTCATACCAATCCTGTATTTTAGCTTAACTTTTCCATATGGCCGATTTTAGTTTTTGCAGCCAAACTAATAACAACCAAAGTGTAACATGTTACCCATCTTGGTTTTGTGACAATTATTCGCTCCTAATTGTCTCTAACTGGTCAACAATACTGTAAACTCAATTTTGCCTCCAATTTTTCAGGGAAACGCGGCCCGACTCGAAGTACACAGGCAGAAAAAGGAGTAGTAAATTCTGACGAGTTTAATTTCTTTTATCAACTGATCTGCACCAACAATAAATATTTGAGCCTGGCGCTACAAAAAAACAGAGCAACAAGGTCAGATTAAAAGTTATGTATTGCGTTATCATGTTTTCGGTTTTTTATTCACACAAGTTTACAAAAAAGGAAAACAAAACGTGTCCTATTTAGGCAATTTCTCCAGATCAGGTAAGGGTGGGGGTCCGAAGAGAGCGATAACACCAGCATTCATTCATTAACACTCACACAGAACTTTTAGCAGATAACAAGATTAAAACAAGACGCACGAATAATAACGTGACCGCTGAAAGGTCACTGATTTTCGACCCTCTTTAAGACAAACTCTGGAAAGTGAAAATAAAGGAAAACTAAACGAGGAAGGTCAGACTCGTCTTTTATCTTGGAAATCAAAAATTAGGCGGCGGTGGTGGCGGTAGCAGCAGCTTAACTTTCGGAAAAATATTTTTGGAAACTAAAGTTTATTTCTGGCTTCGTTTTCAGAGCTCTTCGTCATCGTCTGGAAGTGCCGTTGCTTGGGCATCCTGCAAGAGAAACAAAGCGCCATTAAGCACAAACTCATTTCGGCAGACATTTCCAATGACGAGATAAACTTTTACGGGTGGTTTATCTCGCATAACTGGAGGATAATGACTAGCCAGCATTACCAACTCGCGAACACTTACTTTAAGCTCTTGCTCAATTTTGTTTTGCCATTCCGGATCCATGATGACTTCTGGTGGGGCGATGGCTGGCATGGCCACGAATTCTAGGTTCGGGTCACCGATCAGCTTCCGCGCCAGCCACAGGAATGGCTTCTCGAAGTTGTAGTTACTCTTGGCGCTGACGTCATAGTACTGAAAGTGGAAGGTTCGGTGGTTAGGCCCAAGGAAACGAGGTGCGGGAACGGAAACCGTTCGAGAAGTGAAGCCTCAGATTAGAGGGACCTTTTATCAACACGTAAACGTTCAGGTAAGCTCTTTTTTGGGGTTTTTGTCATCAGCGGCTCGTTCGCGATGGATCGGTTTGCCAGATTTGCTGGGAGACTCACCTGGAGATTCTTTTTCCGGTGGAAAACGATTGATTTGGCCTTGACTTTCCTGTCCTTGATGTCAACCTTGTTGCCACACAGGACGATAGGGATGTTCTCGCAAACGCGAACCAGATCACGGTGCCAGTTGGGAACGTTCTTGTACGTCACCCTGGACGTCACATCGAACATGATGATCGCGCATTGACCTGCAATGGGAATCAGATTGAGAAACCACCAACATGGGTAATAGCAGCTGCGATGAACCAAAGGGCGCGCAAATAAAAGTGGGACCTCACCCTGAATGTAATAGCCGTCCCGAAGACCTCCGAATTTCTCCTGCCCCGCCGTGTCCCAAACGTTGAACTGGATGGGCCCCCTGTTGGTGTGGAAAACCAGCGGATGGACCTCGACTCCCAACGTGGCTGAAAAGGCACGAAAGGTCAATTCAAGTTTGCTGAAACTCAGTAGAAGCTATGATAAAGCATGGATGGAGAGGTTAGGGCTAAATTTTCCAACTCACCAACATATTTTTTCTCAAATTCGCCAGTGAGATGGCGTTTCACGAAGGTTGTCTTGCCAGTGCCTCCATCTCCCACCAAAACGAGCTGAAAACGAAACGGCATTTGGTTAAACTGAGCACAAAGCACTGACAACTAGCCAAAGGGCGTAATTACTAACCTTGAAAGTCGGTGTGTTGTCGCCGTGCTGAGCCATGATATCTGCAAATACAAAATTGGTACTATATGTAGCGGGTCTCACATTAAAACCAATCCTAGCGACAGATTACGATAAGCCTTTGGCCTCGACGTCGTGACAACTGGTGGTACATGCGAATCTATCGAGTCTGAACCCGAAACGAACGAAAGGTAGGCGAAAACCTGATAAATACAACGTTTTCAGACTCGTTTTCGCTAGGGTTAAGGCAAAATTGAAACCATGTAGAAGTAGGCCTAAAGTTGCGTTATGTCCGCACCCGGCAAAATCCTCCCAAAATAATCCAAAATTCGTTTTTAAACCCGATTTTAATATTTTTAGCTCACTGGCACTGGTCTGGGACGAGCTTCTACCTGTCTAAAACTATGCCCGTCCTATTGAAATTTTTGAAAATAACGATGTTTGGTTCGACAGTTTTGTTTCTTTGTGAAGGGGTAGGGAACCCCCAAAAACAAGGATTTTCAAAGCGCTTCGCGGGCGAAAGGCAGCCATCTCGCCACAAATAATACCGCAGCGACCAAGCCACGTCCCCTGAAAATCCACGCAAATCGAGATTTCCCCAAATAAACCAGCGATGGCTTTCGATTAATCAAATTGAAAACACGGCATCTTACCTCTTGCAGCAGCCTCTTTCTCGAACGTGCGGAAATCGAACGAACAATGACGTAGGAAAATTTCAAACCGCTTTTGGCGCGTGACCACCAGTCCCCGCGGGGCACAGCGTCACCATTGGTCGATGCCCCTGAAGAGGCGGGACCAAAACCGGTTTAATTGTTGCAGTTGATTTCTCCATTTTTCTTGAAATGGTGAAAGGAAACGTAATGACGTACAGTATGCATTTTGCACAATTTAATATTTGACCCGTTTTCAGTAAATTAGAAAAACATTAAGCAAATATGATCTTATTTGGTCTACTTATTTGGTCGGGAATTTTTTAAAATTAAAATTAGTTCTAGTTTTCTTCAAACATCGACTATTTTCAGTAAATTAGGAAAACAAGTAAATATACGACTAATCCAAAATCGAGGGCCAACAATTCGAATAGTTGCGAAATTTCAATGGAACTTTATTTGGTTTTCTTCAAAAATTGACCCTTTACAGTAAATTAGTAAATATGAAAAATAATTCATAATATAGAGCCAATGAATTATTGCTTTGAATTTCAATGCAACGTCTTTTTATTTAGTCGCATATTTTTTTCACAGTTTCATTAGGTTAATTTGTTTTCTTCAAATATTGACCCGTTTATTAGAAAATATGAAAAATAATTCGAAAATGGAGAGCCAATGAATAGTTGCGTTGAATTTCAATCGAACGTCTTTTTATTGCAGCAAATAAAAAGGCAGCATTTTTAGTTTCGTTAGCTTTTCATTTTTCTTCAAACATTGACCCATCTACTGTAAATTAGAAAAACATTTAAACAAGGTTTGCATAAAGTTGAAACCATTCAAAATCGAGAGCAAAAATAATGAATAATTGAGTTGCATTTCGATGGAACAACTTTATACTTGGTTTATTTTGCTTGAATTTTTCTACCTTATTATATACAGTATAATGTACATTATTATGATCTAATAAATCAAACGCCTTATAATTTTGTGAATTCAATTGCAGACACTCTCATACAAGTGATTTCTATTGAATTGCATTTCGATGGAACAACTTTATACTTGGTTTATCTTGCTTGAATCTTTCCAACTTATTATATAAAATATAATCTACATTATTATGATCTAATATATATCAAACGCCTCAATAAATCAGCGCTAGCTGGGAACACCCCCGGTCACGTCAGGGCCGATCTAGCCAATTGCGCCGGTGAGCCGATACTGCTCTCCGCGTTTCGTTTCGCACGCCTTGCTAGTCCGCGGCCGGCAGGGGTCGCGGAGGT
>JAQGAF010005603.1:0-11744 GCA_034687865.1 Kryphioiulus occultus | reverse complement strand
GGTACACGTATAGCTCCAAATAAATGACAAAGAAATCTCTTTCAAAGGTAAATTGTCGATTAAAATAAAACAGATATCAAAAGTAGTTTATTTATAGTCCATTTATTTGGAGATTTATTCCACGACACGAAATTTGCTTCCATTTAGTTGCAATGCTTCACGTGAAGTCACACGTTTTCGTCACGTCCACGATCAACGTGGAGCTCACACTCTCTAATGATGATATCATGAATTGACCAATCTTCCTCCTCATTTTTGGCATCATCTCCTACCCCCTCCCCAAGATGATGACAAAATATTTGAATGTCCCCTGACCAACTTTGCATTTTTAACTGTCAGCATCAAAGCAAACATGAAGAGGATAAAATCACAGAAACAAAGCAATTTATCAAAGGTTCAGTTTAATTTGAGACGCCTACAAGCTTTGGAAACCCCATAAAAATTCCTGAGCTCACTATGACTGCTATAAATTACTTGAAATGTGGAAACAGATCATTCTATAAATTAATCAAAAAGTCGTTATGTTTGTAGAATCATAATGAAGGCTATGCTTCATATTTTACATAGCCTTCGACCTTCATGCTTACATGTAAACGAATAGCACAAGTGTCGAAGACAAGAACGTCACTTCATACATATGATCGGCATGATTGGCATGACACAGGAACCTACTTCAGATTTGGAGACTAAAATCAGAGCATGGTCTCGGTTTGCGTTAAGTTGAGAAAAAAGGATTACTGAAGAACAAATCCTGGTTGTTGTTAGATTTAGATAGATTAGAGTAACAATATTAGTTATGATATTGATGATAAGCAACACTTCAAAGGATAAAATTACATATGTCATGTTCCCAATATTTCATTTCTAAAACTGATTTCCAACTTCCAGATGCTGATATGGAATGACTGAAATGGAATCAGAGACTGTTTCAGGAGAACTTATTGACGTCAACAATAGTGGCACGTTCCTCGAAATGCGATTCAACATCATCAACTATGTATGTTTTTGCTATGCCAAACGATTTTTGGCAAATTAGTTTGTCAAAACTTTGGCATGTCACATCTGGAAGTACAGTAGTGCTAGGAAGGTGGAACCCATTTTAAATTACCATAAACAAAAAGTGCTCATGGATATTTTGGAGACTGATCCTGAACATAGAAATGTGCCAACATATGCATGTTTCTATTACGTCATATTAATTTAAAGAAAAATAATGGAAATATTAGCAGAATCAGCAATAGAATTCACTGGTGTTGGCTAAATAGTTTGAAGAGCTGGAATATCTTACTCCAAAATCACCGAACAACTCGAAGAATGATAAAATTCCATCAAAGAATATTCAAACCTTGAGTGTAAAAAACCACCAAAAAATCACCGAACATTTGTAGCAAGCGTTTACATTTGTAAAACTTCTGCATGAACTGGAGTAAGACCATACCGGGTAAACACAAAAGTCTGTATCCCCCAAATAATATTTACACCGTTGTAGATAGGACAATTCTGTGTGTGCACATGTATAGGAAGTCAGGGGTGCACTATCCAATGGTGTAAAACCATTTGACCTTTGACCATGTTTTCAAGGTCTTTCAGACATGAAGTACTTGATGGAAGCAAAATAGACATATGGTCCCAATTTTAATGGTTAGACGATATTAGTGTAAATCCATTGCTTCCCCATATTAATTGCTCAATGAAACGTGCAAGTAGCTCCTAAGTTTCAATTTTCACGGACATCGCAGTGATAGGTATTAGATGAAAATTATGTGATTGTAGCTCGAACTAAAAAGTCGACTTTATAATCAAAATAAAAAAACACAACGTTTCGGAGAATAAAGTTGTGCATCAAGTTTCAATTTCGCCAACACAAGCTAACTAAAAGAATATTACAATGTGTCCATGGCTACTACCTGCTTCTGCAAGACGATAACTGCTGTCACAGCCACTGCTTAAGTTGTGACATCAAAGTCTGAGAACATGGAGTGCGTTTTCGACCAGATTTTTTGGGAGCAAGTCACAAATTTCACTACCTCTCAAGTTGGTTTGCCGTGCATCGCCACCTGGTGGGACCAGACCACAAGCTGTGAACAATTTTTCAAATTAATCCTTTACTGTGTTTGTTCTCTTAATGGCAGGTGTCTGCAACACTCATCAGCACCTTAGAACAATCAGAAATTCTGCTTGGTGGGAAGTCCAGACTTAGAAAGCCAGTTTAGTTTGCAAACCAGGAATTTATTTTTTTCACCTTCCTACCTAGTGTGGGAGGCTCATTTGTGGTAGGCCTACTTTGGCCAAGCTGGCCAGTTTACCGAGCGAAGCGTTTGGAGCTACGCCTTAATAGATCGAAACCTGGTGGGTGTACAAGCACAATTTTCGGTTTCCTACTTCTCACGTGGCAACAACTTTTTTTCCCAGCCCACCAAGGTAAATGGCACTTGCAGCCAAAACTGTCTTGCCTCACTGCCCGAGAGCAATTCAGCAAGCACTTTAAGGGTTGAATGAGGTGTGAGAAAGCAGGATCCTCATTACTTCAACATTTAGAAACACATTTGGCAGTACGAAAATGCACATCTGCAAGTTTTGGAAACACCTTATGCAGCAAGTTATGCAATTGGGCTGGGACATAAAGCAAAATTAGCCCAGGGACCAAACACAGTAGCCTCGGATCCTCATACTTCGACATTTAGGAACACATTTGGTAGTTCCAGGGCTGGGAATGGGGCTCAGCAAAATTGGATCCATACGTGTATCCACTAAAAGAAGGATTTGTATCGCAAATGTATCCACCAAAATTTTTCAACCAAGACTGATTTGAATCAAAAATGTAACCTCAATATTCACTTTGGTATTCGAATGTATTCACGCTTCAGGAACCATCTCACTAATGATAGATGAATCACGTTGCCAAACTGTTCAATATTTTTTGGTATTGACTCGTTACATGTTTTGAACATAATCAACATCATGTGAAATTTGATTACTCGTGTGTAAAGACATTATCAAGCAGCTTCAGAGACGGAGTAAGACATCGATGCCTATGCCACTATAATTCTCTAAATTTTAATCTAGTGTTCTTTATACTTGGTGATACAAGATGATTGTGCTGTATTAATACAAACAGGCTGTCAAGCAGTATGGAGGTAAAATAATATATGAAATAGAAAAAAAATATAGGCCTACAATAGAAATAATATAGAAATTTTTCCTTACAAAATCAGCGAATTAGAGCAGTTTAGAGCATTTCCTACTTTTTCATTGTAATTGTTCAAAGGCATGTGGCCAGTTGGAATACAATTTTTCACACTTTTTCACATGCAAAGATCAGCTATTTTTTTAAATTTTCACCAAATACTTCAGAAAAAAAATTAAAATTTTCGTGAATTTTCTCGTAAGACTTTTGCGACCCATCTATGGCAATTGATTTTACAAAAACTAGAAAATATTAACATTTACGAGAACGCCATAGGCGAAAATTTTAAAAAAAAAACTATCCAAAATGCATTTTTAAGACATTCTCAGCAATATTAATATTCAAAAGAATGCCGTACGCAATTTTTTTTTTCAAAATAACCATAAATAATGCATTTTTATGACATTCTTAGAAATATCAATAATCAAGAGAATGCGTAGACAATTTTTTTAACGAAGCCAGAAATGGCAGATTTAGCATAAATTTAGCGAAATTTTTAGAAAAACTAGATCTCAGAAGATTGTCACAGCAGTTTGCAGTAAACAATAGGAAAATATAAGACTGTATTGGACTACCTCTAAAATACAGGAAATACAGGAATTAATTGATAGCCAGTACAATAAATCATTTGTATCCACTTTGTCCCAAAATAGCTATTGTGCATCGATTTGTATCCAACATAACAAAAAGTATCCACTCTTCCAACCCTGCAGTATGAACCATGGGCCAAACTGCACATCTGCAAGTTTTTGCAACACCTTATGCAGCACAGTTATGCAATTTTACTGGGACTGAAAGCAGAATTAGCCTACGAACCAAAGACAGCAGCCAGAGTACAATGACTTTTGGAGAAAGCACAACAGCAAGTTTCGAGATATCCAATTGCCAAGGAAGATCTCAGCAGATTGGTACTCAGAGACGCCAGCAGCTTTTGGAAGAAAACATTCTCAGCCGGGGCAAGTGGTGTTCCCCGAAAACGTTTTGGCTGTGCGAGCACTCCAGGCTTTGAACTTCAAAAGAAACACTGGCATTCGAGTGTCATTCACGAAGTTCATGTACTAGAAATAGAAGTATGCACTGATCACTGGTGTAATGCTAGGCTCAGCTAAGTAGTCTTCAACTATTGCAGTTAGTTAGAAAAGTTCAAGTTGGGAAAATTCCTAGTCTGTTCGCATGTGAAAAAATGGCTACCGAGCATTATTCCCACCATAAGCTTCTCATAAATGTTTAAAACATAAATAAAATAAAATTCGTTTTGAAACTAAGTAATTACTCCATTTTGGTTTCAAACGGTAAAAAATATCCTATCACTATGCCTGCAAAATGATAATGTGGGATTAAAGGGTTCCGGTCATCACAAAATTCCATTTTCTGCAATGCAACAGCAACACATAAAAATGTTGCCTTCGAAAAGTAAATAAGCATTTCTTGTTAATTGTAAAGGGGAAGAGACAAGGGAAATTACTCATCAAATGAGCTTCTGTACTTCTGTCGACAACATGATTTAAACCTGCTCTTCAAGTACAAAATTGCGTTTGTGGAACATTTTTTCCGTGCTAAAAAAGCTACCAGCACAGGGAATAATTAAAAACAAAAACATTGTATTAAGTTGTATAAACGTTTACTTGCGTTAGTTAGCATCGAATTGAATCACTAGGCTGCATTAAAAACCAGAAATCAATCATTTTTCAAATGCAATTTGTATTTTGGGTTGCCAGCTTATAAAGTTTACAAAGATCAAGCGTTCTAAATTGTTCCCCAGATTTTAACACAGCAGGTATTAAAATACGTATTAACCATTAAGAAGTTTTTGAACTGATCAAACTTTCGTATTAACCTAAATTTATTATTACCTAACTTTCGACTCGCGAAAGCCATTTCAGAATTCGGGTTAATGCACCATTAATTAATTAACACTCGAAATGGCATTCATCATGAGCATTCACCCAACATGCTGCTCATTTCAGAGAACACCTAAACAAATGTGCAAAAAAAATACCTCCTGCAGTTCTGACTTGAATAGTATTGGAAAAAATTGTAATGATTAAAAAAGTGCCACACTCAGAGGCTGATTTAGGTTTTTGACATATTTGCTATTTGCTGCCTAAAAATAAAGGCGCTTTGCCCCAAACCTCCCTGGTCGTTTCGTAGAGTAGTAGATCCAGTATTTTTGAAGGGCGCGGAAAAGCGAAATATGCAAAATCTTATAGAAACTTGATCACAAATTTTGAATTAAGGCCACAATTGTAAATACAATATTTAGTTACAATAACAAGGAAACGCCGCAGACAAAAATTTCTGAAAAAACTAGTTCTCACATGAAAGGGTTTTAGTGAACATCATTAAATAAATATTTAATGGTTTACTAGTTAGTAATATGAACAAATTTAGTATCAAACTGTATCCCAATGATGGATTTCACGAACAATTCTTTGAAAAAACTGACAGAAATAATGGACTTTCAGAAATAACACATTTTTGCCATTTTGAAAATTCAAGAACTAATTAATATTGACAAAAATTATTTTCATAGGAGACCTCTAAAAAATACCAGAGAATTCTAAGTGAATTCTCTTGTAAAGGGGTTTCACAAATATTAATTGACAATAACAGGGTCATATTCTCTTTGTTCCAGGTTAAAAATAAAAATTAAGATTTTTGCCACAGGAGCCCAAATAATATTTTTAAGCTAGTCCACAAATAACCGGTCTTGCCTAAATTTCCACACACAAACTTGTAAAGTAAAATTAATGTAGTAGCAGGCAAAATTTGTAGACAAACTTAAGCACAAATGCTAAGTTTTAGGGGAAAGGTGGTATTGATTGTCAGACCAATCATTTTTGGACTGATATATCAGAATTATAATGCGCAAACACAAAATAGAATTTAGATACCGAAAAATTCCAAGGTTTCCAGGTTGAATATAAAATTTTCTGAGATTTCCAGGTTGGTATGCCTGACTATGCATTTGCCTATCCTGATCTATTCAAGTTATTTTCATGCCATTCAACGGCTGACAACTGGAATTTCGCCAAAACCATGCAAAAAATCAACTGACACTGAAATGATCTAATGATCTGGCAACAAACGCCCTTTTCATTTATCAAGAAACCTGGTTTTTTATGGTAAAATTGCTTTTATAGACTGAATTAGTTGCAAGGGTGCCAGAATCCAAACAATATCGATTCTACATAGCGGTTTCTCTCTGGTTTGTGGATAAATAATAAAACAATGCGTAGGCAGGTTGAGAACATTCCAAAATGGCAGAATTAGGATTTTCCCATTAACACAATGGCGGTTGCTCTATGGTTTCCCCATTAACACAATATACACCAAACTAGAGAATAAACAATGACCAAAAATTTTCCTCACGCTGTTGTTTTAACAGGCATATTGTTTCATGAATGTGCACTATACTATAAGCACAAATATACTATATATTGGAATTTAATACTAGAGTTAAATCATACATACATGTATTTCCACCTGCTTTGTTGGTTTCTGTCCTATCAGTAGCACATGTCAGATGCAACGACTCAATGGCGTTCACAAAATCCTCAAGTTTAAGAATTTCATTCATTTATATTAGATAGCTATTCCAGAAGTCACCTTTAAAAAATAAATACTGAGCTGGTCAGTAAATATCAACTAAAAGCTTTCCTGATCAAATTTGAGAATTATTTGAATCAATAAAAATGTGTATGAGATTAAAGCCTGGCTATATCAATATTGAATAATACAACAAAAGTAATCTTAACAGGATAACTTGGTGCCTAGCCTGGATTACTCACCAAACCGTTAACACAGGAATCGATCTATCAACTGTTTAATCTCAAAATAAAAACTATCGAATTCACCTCCCAAGGCACATTGTCATGATACAGTCAAGGACAGTTTTGGGATAATGCAGTGTATATGTACACCTTATACATGTACGCCTTTGAAAAGATACAGTGTGTAACATAAGCAAGCATTATGATTGGGATGATGACAGACTTGAAAGCCACCATCCAAGCGTAGTGCATTCACTATACAATTATCTATTTAGGTTTACAGTGTATCCAGGGTCATATTCTCCTTGTTTCAGGTTAAAAATAAAAAATTAAGATTTTTGCAACAGGGGCCCAGACAGTATTTGCCGTCTAAATTTCAGGGATGTTTGCCCCTAGTGCCTTTATATACCCCCTTAGAAAAGCTAGACCACAAATTGTGAAATTTACGCCACAATTCCATTAAAAACAACATTTAGTAATAATAATAACACGCTGTATAGTTGACATTTTGTGAAAAAGTGCTAAATCTCAAGCGAGATGTTTTTAACCAAAATTTATATGCAAACATTTGCTTAGTAATAGTACGTCCGTAAATCCCAATGATGGATTTTACGAACATTTCTGTGAACAACTAACCAGAAATAATGCATTTTATAAAAGAACTTGATGGTCAATGCTGCGGGTTTTTGGGGGCATTTTGAAATTTTTAGAAATATGAATGTACATGTAGATAAAAATTCCACAGATGAACATTTAAGAAAACTAGCAGAAGGGATAGATTTCAGGCGTAATTTCATGAAAACGTGTTTCAGAAATATTAATAACAAGGTAAACTGAGAACCCGATTTTAACCACAATTATAATGAGCAAACAAACTTGCTGAAAATACAAGGTTTAAATCCAAATTTCTGAATTTTTCAGGTTTTCCAGGTAGAATATAAAATTCCCTAGACCTAGGTCTCACTGGAAAACATTGGCCATTACTGGACACTAAAATGCAGGAGGTCAAATTGGGTAATCGTTTTACGAAAGATTACAGAAATGCAAAGCTACATGTAAAACTTGGTCCACTGCTATTCAAGTTAGCCAAGAATTCTCATTATTATTGATTAGGTCACCTGGAAATCTTGCAAATCGTGTTATGTATCAAGTACATTTGGTAAGCAAGAATCAACAAGCCAACTCAATTTATTCAAAATTACTGTCAAGAATATGTTGGGAGAAACTTAACATGTCACTGAATTTGCAACGAATCAACATTTACAATGCTTACAATCCTTGAAATACGAATGTATGATTTTATGATAAGATTAAATTATGGCAGAATCAATTACGCATAAGTGGCATCTGAAAAACTTATCAAAATTTCGACAGCAAGTTATGGCAAGGAGTGTAAGCCTGGCTCGAAAAATGTCTAAGGTATAAACTAAAACAGAAATCTCTGAATTGGAGGCTGACCAAATGCTCTCGCAAAAAATTACTGCAACTCCACTTCATCTTTGGGGAGCTGTTCTGCAGTTTTATTGAGAAGTCCCTGCACTATTTTAAAAAGCTTCAGCAAATGAATTAAGTCTCGCTACATGTACTATGGGAAATGGAAGCCAGCTCCAATGCCGTCAATGCTGAGAAAGGCAGAAATCACAAATCTCGGTAAAACAATCAACAGAGTAACTGAGATCTTTCAATCTGATTAAACTTGCAGTCTGCTGGGCAATTTTGGCGAAATCGTGATCGTCTTTGGGCATTGGCAATGTCACGGTGTAGCCACTTCAGTTTTTATTTGGCGGGCAACAAAATGTTGCTGTGCATCGTCAAAATGTGGCACAATAGTCTCCTCTGCAGTTTGGATTTGGTTGGCAACGAAATGTTGCTTGTATCTGCTAAATCATTTGTCAGTTTTGATTCGGCAGGCAACGAATTGTTGCCGTGCATCGTCACAATGTTCTTGAATAGTCTCCTGTTCAGTTTTGATTTCGCAGGCAACGGATTGTTGCTGAGCATTGGCACTATGCGGAAGAATATTCTCTTGTTCAGTTTTCATTTGGCAGACAACGAAATGCATCGTCACAATGTTCCTGAATAGTTTCCTCTTCAGTTTTGGTGTCGCAGGCAATGACTTGTGGATGTGCATCGGCAATATGTGGAACAATAGTCTCTTCTTCAATTTGGATTGGGTTGGCAACGAAATGTTGCTGTGCGTCTGCAAAATCTGGCAGAATAGCCACCCTGTCAGTTTGGATTTGACAGGCATCGACATGTTGTCGTGCACAGTCACAATGTTCCTGAATAGTGTCCTCTTCAGTTTTGATGTCGCAGGCAACTAAATGTTGCCGTGCATCATCACAATATCCCCCAATAGTCTTATTCTTCAGTCTCCATTTGCCGGGCAACCGTGACAGTATGGCCATGTGCATCAGCAAATCGTCGCTGAGTAGTCTCTTTAGTCTGCGTTTGTCGGGCAACCCTATGTTGTTGTGCATCAGCAACCAGTCGTTTAATGGTCGCCTTTTCAGTTTCCATTTGTCGGGCAATCCTCTGCCGGTATGCATCAGCAACATGTCGCTGGATGGTCTTCTTTTCAGTTTCTATTTGTAAGACCATCCTATGCCGGTATGCATCAGCAACACGTCGTTGGATGGTCTTCTCTTCAGTTTCCATTTGCCGGGCAACCCTATGTCGTTGTTTATCAGCAACCAGTCGTTTAATGGTCGCCATTTCCATTTGTAGGGCAATCCTATGCCGGTATGCATCAGCAACACGTCGTTGGGTGGTCTTCTCTTCAGTTTCCATTTGCCGGGCAACCCTATGTCGTTGTGCATCAGCAAGCAGTCGTTTAATGGTCTCCTCTTTCGTTTCCTTTTGTCGGTTTACATCGGCAACCTGTCGCTGAATGGTCTGCTCGTCAGTTTCCATTTGTCGGGCAATTCTATGCCGATGTGCATCAGCAACCTGCCATTGAAAGGTCTGCTCTTCAGCTTTCATTTTACGGGCAACAGTTTGTCGGTGAGCATCGGCAACACGTCTTTGAATGGTCTCCCCTTCAGTTTCCTTTTGCCGGGCAACCATATATTGCAGTGCAGCAGCACAATTTCTTTGAATAGTCTCGTCTTCAGTTTCCATTTGTCGGGGAATCTTATGCTGCTGTGGATCGGCTAAAGATCGTTTGTGCTGTTGTTCTTGGGTTTCAATTAGTCGACACAATGAGTGCCGCTCTGCGTCTTCCCACCTCCTGATGCCACATTCTTCTTCAGTTTCATTGTTGCGACGCTGTGCCATACGCTTTGCGTTTTGAGACAGACGCAACAAAGTTGCTTCGTATGTCTCGACTTGCCTCCTGGCTTTGTGACGTTCGACATCAGCGTCTAACCGGCGCTTTCTTTGATCAGGGGTTTCATTTTCTCTGGCTAGTCTCTTTCTTTGCCTTTCCATCTCCAAGAAATGCTCCTGAGTATCTTCGACTGATGTACTTGGTTGTACATCAAAGAACTCCATTTCATCGTTAGAGTCTCTAACTGTGAGAGTTTGTTTCCGCTGGCGTTTTCTTTGGCTAAGGATTTGATTTTTTTCCAAGAACTGCTTCCGAATATCTTCCGTTGATGAACTTGGTTGTTGTAAGTCAATAAGTTCCATTTCATCGTTACATGTAGTGTCGCTAACTGTGAGGGTTTGTTTCCGTTGGCTCATTTTGTCAGGTCTCCTCTTTGGGCTCAAAATGCTACTTCCGGTTCAACTGATGATGCCAATTCGCACAAAGAAAGACAGTTATGCGACGAAATGCAACCAGAACTGAAATTGCAGATATAGATATATGTAAATATAGCCACTGCTTGCTAATTGCTATTTAAATTGAGCAACAAAATCAAATCTGGACAGCTTCACAAACAGGCACTCCATTGAAATGAATTGACGACTTAGTTTATTATTTTTTTTTTATATTTAGTATATTTTGAAAAACAATTTCTGAATTAATATTTTGAAAAACAATTTCAAAACCTATCATTGCTGGTAGTTTTTTTTTGAAAATGTACGTCTGCGAAGTTGCTATTGATGATTGTATTTCCAAGTTTAACAAAATATTAAAACAAAAAAGTAATTTATTAGAGGGCCTAGTGATCAACCTTTTAATATCCTTCAAAGTTTCCATCAGTATTATTATTTCTGCAAAACATTTCAAGGAAGCTATACCAGAAACCAGGTAGGCTTTAGTTTTTCAAAAAAAATTGTCTACTACATTCCCTAATGTTACAAAAGCATATGTTTCATTGAAATGTGTGAAAAATCTATCATTTGTGCACTTCTGTTTTTAAAAATATGACCTACAACATTCCTAAATTATTAGACCTACATGTAATTATTATATACTCATATCATTCCAATGTTAATGGAAATGCTGGCTACAACCTACAATTTGAGATTATTTATTTAAAAAATGTCAGCTGTGGAGATTTCTAGAGGCCTACAATACAACACAGGTCAACCATGCCTTTGACATGAATATACATGAACATGTAGCTGAAGTACATTCAGAAAAAAAGAACGATTGAAATATATTTTATAGAATTATGGTCTCAATGCCACAGGCGCACAAGCCGTTTTTGCAGACATGATCTTCAGGTGACCTGCGTCGGCAGAAGATAATAGAGAGTTTCAGCTCCACGTTAAACGTGAACGTGACGCCAATCTATTTTAGCATTGCTGATGAATGGGAGAAAATCACGTGACATTATCCACGTGCGCGTTCACGGTCAAAAACTGCGTTTTCGACGTGAAAATGAGCAAACTCA
>JAQGAF010005602.1:0-11748 GCA_034687865.1 Kryphioiulus occultus | reverse complement strand
ATTTGTCCCATCGCCTCACAAGTTTCTGCATACCATCATTGTAAAATGTGTTCGGTAATGTTCACAATTGAAGAAGTTCGAAATTCACAAAGAATTAGTCGCCGTGTACGGTGACCACTGTCTTTCACGGAGATCAGTGTGGAAATGGTATGAAAAATTGAGTGGTTGTCGGACCCAACCGAACACATTTTTCATTGACGGTATGCAGGAACTTGTGACGCGATGGGACAAATGCATCAATAACTGTGGAGATTATATGGAAATATAGATTATTAAATGCTCTATAAAGTGTATATGTCAATTTTGTCACATAATGAGTCGTTCTTTTTTAAATCAATAAATTACCTTACTTTTTGAACTGCCCTCGTACATAGCATGGGTCATTCTGGATTTTTATTTTCGAAGCTAAAATATCTCTGGCTGGAACGGAGAGAAAGTCGAATAAATCTTTTCTCAATATGCAGGGACATAGGTTCCCAATCCATGACTCAACTGAAACAATGCTAACTCTGCTAACAGAATAAATGTGTACTACACATACTGCATTAGTGGATGTAATGTTGCTGGTTGCTATCGTTGTATGGAGGGCCTTTGTACCAACAATTTTACATTATCGTGCGATTATATATTTTTTCTCAACACCGTTATAACGAAATTACGTTGAATGAAGTGTACTTCAGAAAGATCCATGCTTCGTGTATTTTCTCCAACTTTTAAATTTATCGAGTTGTCCTACTTGTTCTACCATCTATCTGTCAAAAGGGTCGGACAAGTTATTGCATTTTTGTAAAATCATAATTTGGTACAAACAAATTCAGACTTGGTATCAATTTCAGCTCAACATGATGAAGCATTTTAATTTAATCTGAATTTGGCGTCTTATTTTTTCCGGCTTAGTGGACACTCAGACGGGATATGACGTATATTGTACTTGCTGCAGAATATACAAAGTTAATAAGAAACTGCTTTAAAAATATTTATGCAAAACCGTGAAGAGTAAAATGCCTCTATAAGCGAAATAAAACTTTGAAATCAAGCTTAAAAATGCGTGCATACTTGAATGCCAAGATATATTTATCACAATTACATTTTGGGATTGTATAGTTTACCATTACCAGAGACGAAATTCATCAAAATTGGTATCAATCTAGATGTATTTAAAAAACATCCCGTGCCTGAACTGGGTAGTAGTAGTAGAGGTTCTTTTGACTGAAATTTTCAATTTTAGCCCCAATGAAAAGTCACTAGTTACAGGTGGTCGCTGCATAAAGTTTACTGAAAATTGGCCATTCTAGTTTTAATTTTTTTCTCTTGGATAATTTGATCTAGAAAAAGTTTTATGTAGTAAATCAAAAAAAAAAACAGCAAGTGGATGCTTGCTGAGGCATTCTTTTGAAGCTACCATAAGAACTTTCATAGACGCTCCAGACAACTGGTTTCGTCTATATACGAGGTGTGTCCAAAAAGTAAGTCTGAATTTTTATTTAAAATTATACAAGACTGACATAAAATTACAACTTCTGCCCTTTAAAGTACCACCCTTAGCTACATGTCAACATTTGTTTCAACTCGATCAGTTGAGTTACTATTGCACTACCTCTGCTTGAGTAAAGTCCTGTCTGAGTACCTCGTTATGTTTGCAAATTAAACAGCAGGTCAAAGGTCAAAACTTTTATTTTTTTTCGTCATTTGGGCTAGGTCTAGGCTGTTGTAGGGTTGAGTAAATGTGGGGTTGTTTATCTTTGATAAAAACTGGAATTTAAAGCATATGTATTGTGGTGCAGCTGCGAATGTTGCAGTTTCCATAGGAAATGTAACAAGGTCAGTGTGAATAGCCGTCTGGCAAACCTGGAAATGTAAACGAAATTAATTGATTTGGTCCAGAAATGTCAGGGAAATTCAAATGACTGTAAATTAGTTGTGGCACAACGATTTTTTTGGTATAAGTATCTCAGACAAGCATTACAAAAGCTGTATTTGAGATCTGATTTTTCTAAAAATTTCGTCTACGTCGTTTTTGTTATCATTAACACCTCCTAATATTTCTGATGAAAATTCCACTAAAATTCACCTAAAATGCAGTAATTCTGTTTTTTTTTAATTTCGCCTATGGCGTTCCTAAATGATAAATATCGTAGCTGGCTGCTTATAAAATTTTTCAACAAAAAAATTTCCCTACAGCGTTTCCATCATTATGAACAATTTTGAAAATTTCGAAAGAAGAAATCCACAAAAATGCAGTGTTTGTGTTCTAGTGGTTTCAACCACTGGTGTTGGCATCGTTATTAATATTAATACACTAAAATTCATCATTTCGGTTCACGATTATTTCTTGTAAGTTTCCAAAAATTTCGCCTATGGCGTTCCCTTTCTTATTAATATTATTTCTTTTTACAAAATTGTTAGCTATTCCCATCATTTCGTGATCAGGTCTACATTTTCTAAAATTTGTGTCAAAAATGTGCAAAGTCTTTAAAGTGTTTCTTGAAATGGTCTGGAAATTTTTGCAAAAAGTGTCTGAAAACCTGGAAATTTCATGGAAATTGGATTCATGCTTTGGCTAGTCACCCTGAGAGGTATCGAGACCAGACCTTACTCAAACAGATGTAGCACAGCACTGACTCAAGGGATGGGGTTGAAACGAATGTTGACTTCTAGCTAAGGGTCATAATGTACTTTGAAGGTCATCTACTGTATCTTGTAATTTCATGACAGTTATATAATTTTAAATAAAAATTCAGTACTATTGAGGCACACGCAAGTTATTGAAAAGACAACCATGCACAAAGCCTAAACAACGTTTTCCCAATGCATGAAAAAATCATGAATGCAGCCATATTGATGATTTAAAATATGAAATATAATTTGTATACTAAAATGTGTACAAAACATTGAACGCCAACTGAAGAAATATGAGGCGATAGTAAAAACGTGCCTTGCGAAACAATACGGCACGTGAAACATCAACAATAGCTAACATGTGGGCAGGTCGACTTCATCCAGTTGTATGACAGGGGCCATTTGGAAGAACTGCTGTACGATTTCTTCTATGGGTAACGGCTTCTTGGCGCGTATTAGCAGTGAAGGTTCATCCTCCGCAGGATCCCATAACAACTGCCACTGTTGACGTGCCAAATTGTATTCGCTGATTTTGGCAATGTCCTGAAGATTGCTGTAGACTTCGACGATTCGTTCGTAGTTGAATCCAAGCTTGCTGTATCCCTTACCGAATGATTTAATACCTAGACGGTATTGAAGGCACAGTTCTCAGTTTAGCTTTGGCTCGATCAGTCTCATTTGCACTAGCAAGAACTTACCTATCGCAATTGAGCGAAGATATAAGTCTCTAGCAGCTACCTGCTTATCCATCTTCTCGTAGAGTTCTGCCAGGTCGGTGACTGACACTGCCACCAACCAGTGTTTCGGTCCGTACAGCTTCTCTTTTATTGAAATTGTCTTGGTGAGCATCTCTTCAGATTCCTGCAATGAATGCAGTTTTGTCAATTTGAAAGGGTAAATTTAACCTCTGAATGAAAGCCGCAGTTTTTCTTTTTCAGTTGTCTTCAAACTGTTCTGCTGAACATTTTCAGGGGTTACGTAATGCTTTAGAAAAATTTAATTTCTATTGGCACTGTGCACCAGTTGACATCCATGGTGTTAGCAGACTATCAAGTGATTCCTATACAGGGTTCATACCGTCAAGGAAAGTCAGGGCAATGTGGACATTGTCCAAAAAATCAGAGAAAGTCAGGGAAAACTTTCAATTTGAATTTTGTGACTGGACATTTTTTATATTTTCAATTCATTTTTGTGAAAAACACCCTATAAATTAACCAATAATTCGTTATTTGCAGTAGTTTTTCCAAAAATTCCCCTACGGCGTTCCTTTGTATAGAAACTAGCTAAAATGTATCATAGAAAAAGTTTAAATTGAGGGACAATTTCTTATGTTGGTCAAGGAAACAGTTTGTCAAGTGTTCCTGAATTTACTGCAAATCGCCGTGGCAAAGAAAAATCTAGAAGGTTCTGACTAAAATTCATCATTTAAGATCTGATTTTTCTAAAAATTTCGCCTGCTTATGTTAAATCTGGTATTTCTGATCTAGTTTTTTTTCTAAACAAAAAAGGCCCTACAGCATTCTCTTGAATATTAATATTTCTAAGGATGTCTTCAAAATTGCACTAGGACTACATTTTTGTACAAATTTCGCCTATGACGTTTTTAAATGTTAATTTACAGGCATTGCTCTCATGCTAATATAATTTTTTTTAGAATTTTTTCGTGGTATAGTTTTTGTAAAATTTAACCTACGGCGTTCTCAATTGTAAATTATAAGTGGAGATGCTGCAAATGAAAATGCGAATTTTTTCCCAAAATATTAGATGCAATATAGTATGCATGTGAAAAATTTTTAAAATATTACATACATGTACTTGAATCACATGTAATCACAATAATTACATGTAATTGATCAGATTTGGTCAGGGAAATTGAGTTCCAAATTTTGGTATGAACCCTGTGTTAGTTACAGTCCATCAAAATAAGAATTAAAATAAGACACAGCAAATTGTCGAACCTCATAATATCCCATGGCCTTGTAAAGCCACCCTAAGTTTTGGTATTGATTAGCAGTATGTAAGTTGATTTCTCCAAATGCTTTTCTTGCGAGATTCAGGGACTTCAGATGGAGCTCCTGTGCCTCCAATTTCTGTATGTATTGCTTCTCCCCGTCGTCAATATCGGTAGCAGTCTCTTCTAGGATCCATCCTGTTTTTTGAGATAAAAATTCATTAATGAAAACGCAGCAATTTACTGTAATAAAAATCGTTGCATTTCCAAGTCACCTTTAACCGTCACAGAGTATGAAAGTAGAAAGTGATCTGATGATAAAATTTCGTACAACATCTGCAATGCCTTCTCCACATGAACTCTAAGAAAATTTAAGGGAAAAAATCAATTTCAGCGCTTCTGTTCCTTACAATCTAGGTGATTTTCTTTCTGGAAATTTGCAGTGCCTTACAGAGCGCTTTCAAATTGTCTGGTTTCGAGTCCATGAGCATACAACGCACGGGCCATGCTCTCGTGAGCGATTGCTACGTGAAGATTCCGGCCTCCGAAAACACGCTTTCTGATGTCCAGGACATTCTAAAAACGCGACAGAAGTTACAGCTTCAAAAAGCGAGTGTATTTTTTGCCAAATTCCAAATGCACCTGGCAGATCCTTTGCAATGTATGCAAGCAGTTGTCCTTCTTTAATAGATAGAAACCGTAATCCATTAGCGCGTCCGCATATATGGGATGCACTCTGCCAAAATGCTCCCTGAACATAGAGAAAATGAAAATGTTTTTTGGCCTGGCATAATTTAGAATGATCCGCATACTTGCTTGCTCAGGATTATTACCTGGCCGTGTACACCGCTTGCATTACGAGAAACTCCGATTGCTGGAATCCTCTGTTTACAACGCATGCCTTCGCAGCATGACGCAGAACGTCTATTATTGTCTGCAACGTCCAAAAAAATAAGTTATTATAACGTTTGAATTTTGCCTTCTTCAGGCCAAGGCTGTGGACATTTTGGTTGCTTCTCACCCTCGGAGGTAAAGTCTGTGAAAGTTCCTTCATGGCCAAAATGCTCCACCGGTAAGCCTGAAAGTCCATCAAATTCAGGGTTAATTATCCTTCAGTGTTGGAATGGTCCTTCCAAAGGGCAGAAAGTATGGATGGTGTTCATACAGTCAGGGAAAGTCAGGGAAATGTGGACATTTTGCCCAAACGGTCAGGTTCCCACCTGACCGTTTGGGCAAACTTGGGAAAACTTTCAAAAATTTTAATTTCAAATTTTGTATATGGAAATTTTCTGGAAAGTATCTGGAAAACTTTCAATTCATTTTTGGGGAAAAAAAACTAAGTTACACCTACAATTCGTTATTTCCAGTAGAATTTCCTGGAAATTCTTTTTTTTGTGGTCTAGCTTTTGTAAAAATTATGCCTGCGACGTTCTCAATTCTAAAATGCGTTTTTTTTTTCAAAAATATTATCTGAAAATTGTGACACAAATCAGAAATATGCACATGAAAAAAATTTAAAATATTACGACACATGTACTTGTAGAGACAAACTGTGGAAAACTAAGTTAACTTTACTTACATGTTATATTTTTTATTTGATAAGTCAGGGAAATTGATCAGATTTGGTCAGGGAAAGTCAGAGAAATTGAGGTGCAAATTTTGATATGAACCCTGCCCTCTGTGGCATATGTTTGCTGCAGATAGCTAGAGTACTGAGTTGAATAGAAAGACGTGCCAGTACAAAATGATAAATCAACCACATATTCCAAGTGGAGAAAACCGGCGCAGTCTGGTCAGCAATTCACGTCGGTATTCTATGAAAAAATTAGCTTCACTCACCTCGTCGTATTGACGCTTTTCAAAGAACAGAAGGGAAACTTCCGAAAACAGAGCAGCCATGTTGGGTTTGCTTCCCTCACTGTTCAGTTTGATGGCGTATTCGAAAGCTTCTAGATAAGTGCCCCACGCACTTTCAAACTTACAGAAAGCAGTTCTGACATGCATCAACCTAAGTTCAACAATTCTTGATCAAGTCAATCTTACACCAGATGCACACTATGGTAGTTGCTTCTAATATCAATATTCCTGACAAGTGAAGTAATACTCAGAAAAATGAATAAATTGGCAAGATTCTATTTTCGGTGTCGTACCACATTGCTATTTGTAATCTTAGCTGAAAATTGTATGAGGAGTAAAAGTGTTCTCTGAGTGTATTCATTTCATCGTATTTCATCAAATGTAAGATGCACTTTTCCACTTTTTGGGTATACAAAAAATGAGGTGCGTCTTACACTTGATGTGCAGTGTTTTTTTCGCTTTGTTCATTACACTGCAGAAAATATTATAATAAGTTTTTATTAGGGGGTGTCAATCCAATCCTAAAAAAATTATTGTAGTTAAAATTTACTAGTTAGTGTGTGCATCTGCATATGACTACAAAAACCGGTTTTTCAGGTTTTGGTAGCCATATGCACATGCGCATATCAATTAGTCAATTTCAATTACAATTATTTTTTATGCACATGCGCATATCAATTAGTCGATTTCAATTACAATGATTTTTTAGGAGTGACACCCCCTAATAGGGGGTGTCAATGCCAAAAAAGAATTGAGTTGGAATTTAAATTGAATTTGACTAATTGGTGTGCGCAGCCGCAAATGACTACCAAAACCGGTTTGGCAGGTTTTGTATAGCCATGCGCACACCAATTAGCCAAATTCAATTTCAATTTAAACTGAATTCTTTTTTGGGATTGACACCCCCTAATGTATCCTATAATGTATGATACGAAATGTAATTGATGTATTTACTTCATTTTGATCCTTATTGCACATCAAAATTCTGTCAAAAAAATTGCACTCTGATGACCCATTGAAAAGAAAAGTTACTGTATTTGCAGCAGAATATGAAAATAGAGCTGCAATTTGCAATCTTGACATTTTTGAAGTAAATATGCACTCATGACAAATTGCACATTTTCGCAAAAATCAACAATTAATTGCTTTTTTTGTACTGGTGGTGCTAAAATTCTGGTGCGTTTTACAATCAGTGGTGTCTTACACTAGATGACATACATTAGTAGTTGCAAGGATCAAAACCTAATGGTCATTACCTAGTGCAGCACTCCAGCGTTTTAATCCAGTGTGGAGGGTCGTTGATTGCTTTGCACAGCTGAAGGCAGCACATCATAACAGTTTCGCAGTCTTCGAACCAGCCAGCCTCACTGAGAAATCCACCTGTGGAACCAGCAATGTCGTCTTTAAGAGGTTGCTCAGTTGTGCAGAGAATTAAGCCAAGAGCAAACTGACCCAAAGTGAATCCCATTTGAATGGCCGAATCGCTAGTTTCTAGCGATGATGTGGTCAATGTCTTGCTGCAGTGATACACGTAACTCTCAGTTAGAGCTTGCGAAACCTTGAAGTCATCTGCCATGAGCATTTGAAAACTGCGATGGAGAAGTTGCCTGTCAAGTACAGACATTTACAGAGATTACATTTATAATTTATTTTCGGACAATAGTTCACAATAGCAAAGTTTAGATACCAGCCTCTTGTCAGTGACCTTTAACATTCTGGTGAAGACCTCTAGTTTGCGAAATTCAACTGCCAGTAAACTCAGGCTACCCCGCTTGTACAACTAGGACATGAGAAACAATATAACCATGCAAATGTCACCTAACAAAAGTTTGCGGAATTTTTCAGGGGGGTCTGAACTCTGCAGTTAACATTAATTTGGAATGGCTCGATGAAGAACAAACTGATGAAGATGTAAATACCGAAATCCTAATCATCAGTAACACTGAAGAATCTACAACAAATGGTTCGCCAGCATTTTCTACAAGTTCAGTATGTCTACTTGATTTGGGATTGCAAATTCCATGACTTGTCAATGACTTTTTCGTGCCTATCATGCACTAAATAGCGATTTTTAGAAACATTCAAAACAACGTAGGCGAAATTTATTGAGAAACTAGTTGACGAATGACCCCAAATTTTTAAAATTACGAAAGCATTCAAATGCAAAAATTCCACTACCCTGATATAAAGATCATGTCGTCCATGACCAGTAGACACTGTATGGATGTTTACTGGATTTGGTTCCATAAAATTTCAAGACTTTTCATGACTTTTACATAACTTCAAAAATTGTTCAGCGAGTAGAATTTGGGGCCATTTTCGCTCAACGAATTTGGACCCCCACCTCGGTATTGACATAGATAAATCAATGACTTAGTAGTTTATTTACTTATGGTATTGATGACATGATTATTGGCATAAAAAATAATAAAACAACAATACGCTGTAGTGTGAATGTAACATTCTGACCTGACACCATTTTTATAACATTTGTTGCTTTATTTAAGAAAAATATCATTTTTATTGGGTGTGTCAATATTTTTTTTGACATACATGGGGCGCAATTAATATGCACGTCCCCTAATTTTTCTGTTTCGGAAACCCTAAGTCCAATTGATGTAACTGATTCATTCAATTATTGTGTTTAGTTTACATCGTTAAAATACATCGGTCACCTCGTAATAAATGTCCATTCTCACGTTGTCAGGAACCATCAGGTCATTTTGCTTATTCGCGAAGTCCGAAATGACAGCGGAAATTGCAATGCCGTAGAGCTTGTTCGGAAAACGGCGCGAGGCTCGGGCACCCCTACGCACTATCTTCCTCATGTCGAAGCCGAGTTCGATAGACAATTCCCAAGGATTGATCCGAAATTGCATCCAGGTTGTTGGTCATCTGACATTCTGACCTTCTCACGTGTTTTCATTTTGGTTATATTTCGCGTTTTCGCCGAGGTGCATTGTGGGTAGTCTCGTGACGCGTACTGTGGTGTCAGATACAAAGGGGTACGTTTATCCTTAATAGTCAAAGAGATGTTTAATTTATACTATTCAATCCACATTTGAAGGGGTTTAGCTCCGCTAAGCAATTATTATAGGTTATTATCTTAACGAAATTGGCGCTCAACGGAATTTCGGATTTGCAAAAGAACTCTATCTCTCTAAGGATATTTGGCTAACGCTATCTGGCATCATTAACGCGCACTGCAAAAGCAAGATGGCGATGCAAAGGAAGACCAACGTGAGTACCTTGTCAAATTAAGCTGTTTTTGTCCATTTTAGTGTCTGTTTTCTGAAAGTTAAACCTTCGACAATATCTAGGTGAGGCTCCCGCCAGAGGTGAATCGAATTTTGTACATAAGGAACCTGCCGTATAAAATTACAGCGGAGGAAATGTACGACATTTTTGGGAAGTACGGAGCCATTCGTCAGATTCGCGTGTAAGCGATGTTTTTAAATTCAGTTAATGAAAAAAAATTTGGTTAAGTGCCGTCATAGACGGCAGTGCCTTAACCATATGTGTTGTAAGGGCTTTCGCCCATTCCGTCCTTGTCAAGGGGAGTGCTAACCTTCTCTCCTTTCATACAACACGTTTGTTTTACGTTGGTGTTTTCGCTCTTATACCACATGGTTCGTCTGTGACCAACACTCTGCGGGTATGCTTTCGCAAAATTTAAAAATATAAATCCAAATTTTCATTACACGTAAAACTGTTGATGACTTTGTATTTACCATGGAATTATGGCATTTATGATGATGCCGTTTTTAATTTTAGAGGTAACACGCCAGAAACGAGAGGAACAGCATTTGTTGTTTACGAGGATATTTTCGACGCGAAAAATGCATGTGATCACCTGTCCGGTTTTAATGTCTGCAACCGATATCTGGTTGTGTTATATTATCAGTCAAATAAGGTATGTACTATTTTCGTTAATAATGATTCTAAAGCTGATGGGTTACCTTCAGAATTACAAATTTATGAGCATTTTTATTTTTCCAAAACACGCAAAATACATGTATATTTTAAAAAAATTAAATTTTAAATGCTCGAGTTTGGGTTCTTGTCTTATCAACTTTTTTTATAAATCACCTTTACAATTTAAAATTGTTTGAAAGCTGCTATTTCTTGGTAGACAATATGTGGTTGCTTGACGAAATTGTTCAGAAAATTCTGAAGAAACATGTTATTTATGAAATCAATAATTGTATTTTTCAGGCATTTAAGAAGATCGACCCTGATAAGAAAGCTGACGAAATCGAAAAGATGAAGAAAAAATATGGCATTAACCTCGATGAAAAGAAGTAATTCAAATTATTTGTATTCTTAACGATTTTTATTGCTTTAAATAAATTTAAGTCTTTTATTTTATTTCTGAGAATTCATGCTTGCGTGGAACGATGTGACATGGCATGATGCAATTTCGTTTTCTGTGATTCAGTTGTAAAAAATCTTGGCATCAATAATAAATAGAATCCTCCAATCCAACCCCAATCCGACCCCACAAGTAATTGAAAAGTCATAGACAGGGTTACCACTCACCTTTAAAACCTGAAAAAATCAGGGAAATTTAAAATGTTCATGCCTTCCATAGCCTCAAAATTTAATGATGAATTGAATTTATTTGTGATGCTGCTCAAAAGAGGGCGTATCTAGTCAAATTTATGCTAGAGGCCCTATATACATTTATGCAATAAAATTTGATTAGAGATTTGAGAAACAACATTCAGGGCAGGGTTTCCACTTTCTGGAAAGTGAGGGAATGTCAGGGAATTCTTAAAAATTACTAAAAATATTAGGGAAATTGAGATATACGTAGTTTATTATTTTTTAAAACAATTCAAAAAAACTAACATTCATTCTTAGCAAATTTAATGAATAGAACTTTTTTTTTTTTTTAAAAAGTTGCCACTATTTCTCAATATTTTGTTTCTAAGAATGTTGCCTTTCGCGATTCTAAATTGCTACTATTTCTAAACAAATGTTTGTATGGCAGCATAGACTGAATTCGTGTAGGTGTATTTTTCTCACAAAAATTACCCAACATATTTACTTCACTATTAATTTCGCTACTAATTATACAAATTCAATACTCGTGATCTAAATCTTCGAAAATGTTCGGATACATATACTGGTCTGATATTGTGTGAAATGTCGAGTAAAATGTCATGGAAATTACTGAAATGTTACCAGGGAATGTCAGGGAAATCGATTTGAGTGGGAACCCTGACATTTAAGGTGAAGACAGTTAGATTCTCACAGCAAGATATTTTCCTTTATACTATGTTTTTTAAAACACGCAAAAGAATGAAAAATTATCTTAC
>JAQGAF010005601.1:0-11749 GCA_034687865.1 Kryphioiulus occultus | reverse complement strand
AGGCAATAAAATTATCGAGGCGTATCTGGTCGCTTCCAAGAACCATTTCCGAAAGACTACGCGTTTGTTTCGCTCGAAATTTCGTTTGCGGACCGCATTCACCTTGCGAAAAATGCACCCGCAGCAGTTGCGCCCCCGAAAGGAGTACGCTTCACGAAACAGCTAGTGTCAACCGAGTGCTGCACCCCAACAAATAACACGTGGATTATCAATCAAAATAATCGCTTTGATTTGCACATCTGAAGTCAATGTCCACAAATTCATGGCCAGTGTAATGTGACACGTCTTCTAGCTGAATGCTTATCAGTAACGGATTAGCCGCTAGCTGCAGTAGTGTGAATTGGCGGCTTGGATTTGGACAGCAATTAGAATGATCACTGTGAAGACCAAGCGAATTTACACTTACCTATGCGGCTCCCTTTCGTTGCTAATCATTATCATTTGGTTGAAGGTAATTTCGAAAAACTTGTTATTCCTAGAATCCTAGCAGTAGTACGCTTGGTCGATCAGCTATCATCTTCGCTGAAAATGATACACGCCTACAGCTTGCCCTCATTTATTTATAGAACTGTATAGTGGGCGATATACTGAAACAGTTTACCCTTGTCACCCTATTCGACTTTATTGAGGCCTTCGTTTTATTTTATTTTTTATCGTAATTTAATTTGAAACGTAAATCAATATCGTCTTAGACTTAAATGATTGCAGGTGCTGTCAAAAATGCTTGCGCGTTGAGCATATTTGTGCCAACGTCACATGTTTGTCAATGTTGGGCAGGAAAACATCTGAAGGGTAATTGACCCATATTAGGGCCCTCTAGGGGCTACTCTGTCATGGTTACTGACAGAATATCCAAATGGGGACCCTATATGTACACTTTCAACAGATACCGATCGACAGTAATGCTGCTGGATCGTGTAATGGACGCAATACTGGTGGACTGATGCTCCATTCTCATTACTGATGAATATCCCAATTAAATGCCGACCCTACATGATCAGTGCTACTGTCAACATTCCAATTAAATGCCGACCCTACATGATCAGTGCTACTGTCAACATTCCAATACTGACAGTAAGTTATCCGAAACTCCGGACAATCATCAGTAATGAGAATGAAACATAGGTCCATCAGTAGCCTACTGCGTCCATTGCACGATTAGTATTAGTTGAAACTGACAGTGTTGTGGCTCCGTATTATGGAAGTGAAAGTGCTGGAAAGCAACAAATTTCACCCAGCATATACAATTACAAACCCAGTAGGTCTACTGACAATACGTGGTCTACCATATAAAAAATCTGAAGCTGAATATTGGCATTCTATCTTCACAACACATGTGGTGTAATTTCTTGCCACGACATATATTGTAAGATAGTTGGCCTAGTGTCACAAATACGGTACTGAATAGCAGTAGACTGGGAACTGTACATTTTCACCATAGTTAGCCCAATATGGAAGCTAGATGGTGAGGCTAATATGTTGCATGTATGCCTCATTAAAAATTAACCAGTTCCATCTTATCCGGTTCATGATAAAGGAAGTTTGTCAAGTCACGATAGAAAGTGAGTAACCACCTTATAAAGTAGTGTACAACTTAATTTTTTCTTTGCAGGCAGGTGGTAATAATGAAACGACGCGAATTATACAGAGTGACACGACCATGAGTGCCAACCAGGTAAGGCTAACAACAATTGTCTTTACTTTCCTTGCAAAAGCACACAAGGCTGAGGCTTTGCATGTGCCAAGCTTAGCAAAAATGCCCTGGTTGTCAGTCTGAATGTATGCAAGTTTTAAGAAAAATCTTGCCCACTCGCATGCATAATTACATAAAACTAGTGGCAACTAGGAATGGAAACATCTCATTGATGCCATGAAATGCAAGAATTCACCGACCAGCTGGATGAGTCAGGCCAGCGAGGAAGGTCAAATGTCTGACAATTTTTGCCACCTCAGGCCACTAACGATAAGAAAAAGCAGGTTCATCTCGATTCATCTCCAGCAAAAACTGTGCCTGTTAAATACACTGAACAAAGTTTACAATAAGTAGCGGTAAAAACTGCATAACCCATTCAAACTAACCCGATGAATGAAAGCATTGTGTTGGAGCACATAATGATACTTTTTTTTTCTATCGTTTCCATTTTGGAGTGAACCCCCGATGCCGCCATGAAAGCGGATTAATTCACCTGATGAGAACCCATTTCAACACGTTTGAACGGGACCCGAAAAAAACTGCCATTTTTCAGAAAGCCTTGTTAAATTTCCGTAACAATGCCAGTTTTGTGCACCTCAATTTCAATACCAATACCGCAAATTCCAGGCAAATGTTCCCATTATGAGCCTCGACAATGGAATGCGTAGAAAAATCCTCAAGTGCTAAAATGCAGCCGGCGCATCAACACGTGCATGCTGTTAGTCAATCGCTACCGGGAAGTGAAAACTACGGCCCTTGAACAAAAGAGAAAAAACTGTTTCGGCAAGTTTGAAGTTTCCACTGGCCAATTGTACACCTGCACGTTCACTTTCCTTCGATGAGGATAACGTCTCGTGCAAGTGCTACATTTTTTTTTTTGCTCGGGCCTACATTACAAGAAATGATGACATGCAGATTCGGGGCATAGAAACAAGCACAAAAGTTGTTTCAGTGATGAGGTGTTTGACACGGTTTATGCGTGTAACGAGTTTCTTGCGGTCACTAGGTGGCATTAAACATGCTATTAAAATTTCACGGAATAAATGGATTTTCTCCTTTTACTTTTCAAAACATTTATGCAATGATCAAATTTGCTACCTGACAATGACTTAACTCAGGACTGTCGGTTAGGCAATTGCCATCTTATTATAATTTGTAATTTCAATATTTACTTCTAAAACTGAAATACCCTATTCGAATAAGTTTTAAGTTACATAACATTTGTGTTTTCCTCACCCGTTTTCCATTCGCATCCAAGTGACATCCAACATGATTTTTTTTCATTCCAACACAGGTAGCTGCTCCAACACATCCCAAAGTAAAGGTGAGCGTCTTCTACGAAACGTTGTGTCCGGACAGTATAGCCTTCATAGTCAATCAGCTATGGCCTGTCCACAAGTCCTCAGTCGGCGAAATCATGGACGTGGATTTGGTGCCTTATGGCAAGGCCAGTGTAAGTAGTCAAGAATTAATAAATGATGTGCTGATATTCCAGTTATAAACTTGTGTTTAAAAATGTACAGTACTCTGCCAGGGGCGATACTTGGGACTTCCAGTGTCAACACGGGAAGCGGGAATGCCAAGGAAACAAAATTCACGTAAGAATCTGTTTGATGCAGACAACATTTGCTGGATCACCGCTAACAATTGTTGATTGTCATTGTTACAGGCATGCGTAATGGAATCCAGTCCAAGCATCGATAAATATCTACCATTTGTCTTCTGTTCCATGTCATCGCATGATCCAGTTGGTGGCAGCGAAACGGTATGTCTCGATTTATTATATGCAGTGATTTCTCGTGGATGGTGATATGACGAGTTTATCCAGCTAAGCACACCCGTAATTTCCACATGTTTAGTGCGCTTATAAAAACTCGTTGGATTGGATGAAGATTTCCATGTGTGCCGATGGCAACATGGGCAGCAGCCTCCTGCACGCCAATGGAGTTCGGACAGAAAGCCTAAGCCCCAAGCTGGTCTTTGTGCCATGGATTCTCATCGACAACGTGAGTCTTGTAAATGATCCTCAATGGTCGATGTGATGCCACCGCTAATGCACAGATAAATTTGTTGCAGGATTTCACAGAGAGCCAACTAGAAGCGTCGCTGGACAATCTGATGCGTGTTGTGTGTGACAAATACACGGTAAGATCAAAAGAGATCCAGAGTATCATCCAAACCTGCAGAGAGAATGAGAATGTTGTCATTAAGCTAATTCAATTTCTCGGTTGTTTTCAGGGTCCAAAGCCGAGCGATTGCCCTGCAGCTTAAATCTTCCAAAGATCTCTGTTCTTACTCTTCCAGACCCCTTTTTAGTCACTCAAATCAAAGTACAAGTTAAGCATTCCCTGAAATTTAGCCTTTTTATCGGCCAGAAATGAAGAGCAAACGGTTATGGATCAAACTAGTGACAGAGGGGTGGACAACATCGCTGGTAGCACTTTGAATGTTTTACTTCGAAGACAGCTAATGACATCTTTCCTGCATGATGTTGAAGCATGCAAACCTAGAGATGTCGGCCAGTGTCCAATACCAACATGTAAACCAGTCTAGGTTCTCATTTTGATACGACAGATTTAACCTTTCTGCTTTTTAATGCTTAAAAGCTGTTTCAGCTTTTCATTGTGATCTTCCATCAAAAACTTTGCTTGATCAAAAAACAAATTTTTAATCATGAAGACTTCAACAAATTCGAGTGAACTTTAGCTGGTAAAAGAACCCCACCCTTTTTAATATTTCTATTATATATCGCATGTGAAAACATGGAAGTCTCAAGTTTTATAATTATCATTTTTGATTTTCTTTCCTCTGTTTTTCCCACCCCAACGCAAAGGAGATTAACTGTAGCTTAATTGGCCATTCTTTTGAATAAGTCCACATAATTTTACCATTTAAGAATAGAAAATCAAATAAAAAATACATCAATTTGCTATATTTGAAGCAAACAATTCAACCAAATTAAATTCCATTTTAAATCTAAAAAACGAGCTTCCCTTTTATCGACTATTTCATATTTCATATAAAAATGGCACACAACTAAACTGTTAATTTCCTTTGGCTATATTTAGGCAATGGATGATTGGGATATTAGTTAAAACTTTTAGCAACTATAAATATGTATATTGATGTAAATTTAAATCGTGAAGATGTGCAATTTGTTTTCAGAAAAACATTGGAAAATAAAGATAAAATTATTTAATAGCTTAGTACCGAGAACTGTTTTTTGTTGAAAGAAAGTGCGGTATTCTGACCTTAATCAAACTTCTGCAGCATCAGTAATGTCTTGATCTTCATTAGAACCCTTTTTAAGCCGCTTAGAAAAGTGCTTCAGACGACTCTCGAGACTTTCTGAAATTAGTGTTTATAAAGCTTTATAGAGATACAGAACTACAAATCAGTTACGTTAAGATTTTATATAATCTGAGTTTGTGAAGTACAAGCGCTGTTATGGACGACGAGCTGCATTGATTGGGGGTTTACCATTCACCAATTGTTCATAATAAATTGTTTCACTATTGTACAAGATAGGAAGAAAATCAAAAGTTGCAGAATATAACTGGAGAGACTTACCGCACAACTGTCGACTCAGCAAAGGCTTGTACACTTTCTGATGACAGCCTGGCGTCAAGTATTTAGTTTGATGTTTCACCAGTTTATTAACCACTAAATAGTTAAGATATGCAATAAATTATTAGATTCATTAGATTGGGGTGACTGAAATGAATGTAAAAACAAATAGCAGCCTACATGTATTAGAATCATCTTCTACATGCTGCTTTTCCAAACTGGACAGCATCTGCCTAACTATTGTAGCTCTAAAATATAACACATAATTGACGTTACAAATCAAGACTATTTATGACCAAGTGGAAATTTTCCAAAACTTACTTAATTGCATGGCCTGCCCAAATTCCCTGTAGGTGACTAAGAGTTGCAGAATGGGCTTCTGGAATATAAGTTCTTTTATTTGCTAGTGTTCTAATGGTAAATGAATGCAAGAATTGAAAAAAAATATTCTTAGCAATTCACCTTCGCTATATTTCCATGATATGTTTTCAAAAGCACAATCATATAAAACGAGAGGCAAATCTGAAACAAGAATCGCATTAACTAGGAATAGTAAGTAAGCATAGACGATTAGTGAAACAAGTTTTAATACCTAACGCCATGTTATATTGCGGTCTACGTGGATTCTGTTCAACATCTAACAGCTGGTTAACAATTTCTGGCTTCTCTTGTCCTTTTCCTACCAGAAACAGGATAGCTACCATGCATCTTATCTGGTGCCATAGAAAAGCCTGCCCAACAACTGTAATTTCGTACAACTGGTACGAATCATCGGAGGCTGCCGTTTCTGCAACAGGTTTGATTTCTATGCTCGTAACAACACGATCGTAGTTAATGACGCCGTTAGCAACATCCATTTTACAAAAATTTCTGAAATCATGCTTCCCGATGAAATTCACGCTTGCCTGTCTCATTAACTGGAATGGAACAAGTGAGGTGAAAGATAAATAATGTAATGCAGACATCACATACACGTAGCTTTAACTCACTTCAACGTCAAGGTCGCCTTCCGGAAAGTAATATTTGTAAACCCGTTGGATGCAACTGAACCTGAAAAACAAATTTCATAAGCGATCTACAATCGACAGTAGATTTAGCAGGTCATGTTACTCACCGTGCACTGAAATCTGGCATTACAGGAGCCCAAGCCAAAACCCGAATTTCAGGTGGCAAAACCTTGTTTAACACATTGGCATAGTCGATTTCTCTGATGGCGTTTCCTAAAATTCACCAAATGAGAAACGTTATTCAGTACATGTGTATTTTCACGGCGCATCTAAACTCCAAAAATTTAGCAAATGAAGATTACCTGGCCGTGCTTGTGCAGTGCTGTCTTCTGCTACAATTATTCCAGGCCCTTCAGCTAAGTTACTACGTAGATCAATTGAAATCACCTGGAAAAGGGGACATTAATTTAGATCCAAACTTCCTTCATTGCCCAAAAACTGCTTATGCAGTAAGAATCTCCTTGTTACCCAAAAACTGCTCATTAAAATAGTCTTTTCAATATTCGATTCAATTCAACTCTCAGTTACCCAAAACCTTTTAACAGAAAGTCAATTTTATGCAATTCAGGTAAAATATTCATTCTACATGAATTTAAGACAAATGATGATTCTAATAATACAGAAATTCAATTTTGCAATGACGATGGTGACAATCCTAATGCGGTAGTAATTGCAGATTAAATTGAGGTCCACTACCACACGATATTCGAGACATTAATTTCAACAATGATGTAGGGGTCCACCCTACTGCGACAACAAATGTCGATTAAATTTTGTTGATGGATTACACTCCCCCTGCCGCATGGCATATATTTGCTGACTGCAAGGTTCTGAGTTGAATTGAATTGAACTTAGGGGCAAAACAGCTTTGCATCCAATCTGGATATCAAGGCTTGCTCCAATACCTACCTGACCAAATGCGCTAACACCTTTATCAGTCCTTCCACATCGATGATAATTGGACGTTTCCCTCGACTCGATAAGGCACGTTCGATGGAGGGCAGCGAAAACTTCGGCTTCAATGGTCTTCAGTGTGTCCTCTTGGACGACAAGACCTTGGTAATCCCAGCCCAAATAGCATATTTTTAGGGCAACGTGCCTTTTATTGAACCTGGAACGGGACATACAGTAGCTATGTCATTATATATGTAGTAGGCTACAGAGCAATCATAAATAAGAATGTTGGGAAACATTTATCGCAACGACATTTTAATCAAAATTAAGCACCTTTTGAAGTCAAACCCACGCCGCTTGGTTCGTTTTTCTTCTTGCTTATGACAACTTTCGTTAAGTTGCTTTGCCAAGATATTTTTCAATTGGCCAACATGGGATTCTAGCTTTATCACACGTGCTATGAGCTCCTGCAAAAAGTTAACTACTCTTAAATTGCTCAACGCTAATCTTCAATATCGTTAAAACAGATCATGGTACCTCTTTTGTGCATTCCTGAAAGTTTTCCGATTTCAAAGTCGGCTTATTTGTGCCTATTTTGGCAGGTTTATGAACGACTTTTGCGAACGTTGCTCCATTATCGGCCATTTTAAATTCCCATAATTCCATTGGGTGTTATTATGGTTACCATGGTAACGCGCGTAAGAGGAGGGAAATTTGAAGCCACTATGTGTTTGGAAGTTGTGTGTCATAAAATTAATGTGGATCTGATGATGTAAAAACTTACTATAATGCATTTTTAATATTTATCTTAGTCACAGTGTCCATCTTATGAGCTGTACAATAAATATATTTGAGCATTATAAATTGAATTTCGTAATCTGGCGCCATTATGGTCTCAAAATATCAGATTGGTAAATTAAAATATGTCTATACTCATTTTTAAAGTCCGGTAGGTAATATATTTATTATAATATTTTCGTTGCTGACTGTATAATTTTGCAGTATTTTCATTGTCTATATCCAAGATTTGTTGACTATTTTGGCATGATTTAGGTGTTTACCTTACGTACAAAAAAAAGCACCAGAAGGGCGCCTCGTAAACTTTTTTTAACCAAATTATTATTTTAAATTCTAGCAAAACAGTTTTGCAGAACAGCGATGACTAATCACGAAGTAGTCCAATTAAGCATTCCCTGATATTTTTCCCAATTTTTCACACTTTTTCATTTCTATGACGAATTTCGAAAAATGTTTCGTTTTCAACATTGTAAAGCAAAGTGTTAATAATGTCGTTACGAAAATCATAACTAATGTACTACTGTATCATAACTGGATGTACAATAATTTTATTCCAAATTGTTCGTGGATTTAAATAAAATTCGAGTAATGATTCGAGTAGGCCTATATTTTAAATTTTTTTAAAATGCATTTCGGGGACTGAAATTAGATGCGAAAACATAGGTGTTAATGTTTTCTAAAATATAACTCAAACTTTATTTCGTTCAAATCATTTCTGAAAAATATTTCGTGAAAAATGCGAATAGGAGTTTTTCAGAAATATTTTCCTATGAATTAACTTTTTATGAAAATAAGGGTACTGGGGACCCACGTGCATTATTATAATTGTCAGTTTCAACTGAGCGTACTGTAATGTGCGTAGTACTCATGGATTGATGTACATTCTCATTATTGACGATTATCCGAATTCGGATAACTAACACTGATCGTACATTATACACAAATACACCATTTGTGATCTTGTGCTTCTAAAAAATTCGCCTGTTTCAGAAATTTTGCAATAAAAATGCCACAAACTTGAAATTTTTTTCTGTCGTTTTTTTTAAACTTTCGCCTATGTCATCTTATTAAGATATATTAACATTACAAACCATTTTTACGGAAATAAGTGTAATGCGGATTTACGTGAATTATTATTGTCAGTTTCAACAGCTACAGACATTGATACTGATCGCGTGATGTTGTACTTCTAATAATTCGCAAGTTTCTGAGAACTTGCAATGAAAATGAAACAAACTTGCATTTTTCTGTCGAGTTTTATTTAAACTTTCGCCTATGTCATTTTATTAAGATACTTAATAATATATCTTAATAAAATGACATAGGCGTAAGTTTAAAAAAACGGGATTTAACTTTCCCTCCAATAACCCTAATAGCATTGCCTCTATATGACCTTATGATCGCCACTAGACGGCAGTAGGTATTTCCTTTATGTACCGCGTGTGTTGTAGGTTTCGGCGCGTGTTTGTTCCTACGGTCTTACGTAGTTTCTGCCGTCTAGTGGCGATCATACTCTACGGCGGCGTTTGTTCCTATGATCTTCCGTAACAAAATGGATACACGACCAAATTTCTGCTTAATTTTGAAAGCTCAAAATGAGAAAGAAGGTGACGACAGCAGTTATGCTACGGTAAGTCAAGCTGCCACTAATAAGCTGGCAGAATACGTGACATAGACTCTGGTGCTTGTGCATATCTGCAGGAATTGGGTTCCACTGGACTCACAGTTGTCTTCATTCCTGTGCTAAGTTTCGAATTCAGCAACTTAAATGAATTGAAGGCGGATTTGTCAGTGCCAGACATTTACACAGGGTTAATATTTACAAGCCCAAGGGCAGTTCAAGCCGTGATGGACAGTTTATCAGGTGAATATAACAAAATGCTATATTGTTGTTTTGTGGTTTCTGTCGATCATCGTTTGCCCACGTATCAATAACGTTAATAGTTCCAACAAATTTGTTTAAACATGGATAGGCGAAGCTATGGACGAAAGGTGGAAGACCAGTAAGAATTTTGCAGTCGGCAAGGCCACATCTACAGCAGTAGGTATTGAATGTTCAATGTTGGGTATATGCTCATTGATGACCCCATGTCCCTGTCAAATACAGGGTGTACAGAAAAGGGCTTTACAACTTTGAAACCTTCTAGAAAATTATCCAGTAGGCATCCCTATACATGTGGACAACCAATTGATTTGTCATTGTGCACAGCACATCCAGTTTCAGCAAAATTATTCTGCCACGAGTAAATTGAGGCGTTTTGGGAGGTTCTTTTTAATATCGAGTGTTTGGCGCGAGGTTCTAACTGGGGAGATGCGAGCACGCGACTGGGGAGAAGCGATGCGGTAGCAAGAGCGAGTTAGGACGGCAGACGAATGGCGAGAAAAAGGCGTGCTTTTATTAAACCTTCGCTAGCGGCTTACAGAGCGCGGACTTGTCAAAAGATGCTCGGCGGACTTCGGGCGTCAGTGTGCGGCGTGAAGGACGGCGGTGTCCGGCGAACGAGCGGAAGTCCGTTGGGCGGCGAGAGAGCAAGTCCGAGAGACGATGATGGTCGATGCGAACTGGTCGAGAGTCGGAGAGCGAGAGAGATGCGCGGAAGACAAATCCGAAGGCGAGCGTGCGCGTCTTTGTCCGTTGACAAAGACGACAAGGCCAGAGGGGGAAAACGGCGGGAAAGTCCGTTGGCCGTTCCCCCAGCGATCGCCGGATGCGAGGGGGCCATGATGGCCATTAACGGGCTAAAAATAGCCATGCGCGAGGCCAAAACGGCCGTTAACGGCCGAAAACAGGATTTCACCCTCGGCACGGAAGTCTCAGGTTTCCGTGCCTAGGGCCGCGTAAGGGCACCCCGAACGTGCGCGTGGCCGTGCCGCCAATGGTCGAGGCGGACACGGCATAGCTCGGGCCGTGCATAGCCGTTGCCGGCACGGCTGAGCTAAAATTCACCGTCCGTGCTTTCCTCCGTCGTCGCCGACGACGGACTCGGCACGGTTAGCTCGGCGATGTCTCGGGCCGTACGTGCACCGAACACGTACGGCCAAGCCCCGGCGGCAACAGTCCGTCGCCTGTCCCGGGTCCGCGTTCGGAGAGCTTCGGGCTCTCGAGCGCGTCGATTGTCGATGGTGTTGGGACCGGCGAAAGCGTCCCAACACGGGCCGTGTACGCACCGAGCGTGCACGGCCACGACTCGGCCGATGGTCGAGCGTTGCGCGGCCCGGGGACGCCGTCGCGAGTCCCCGGGTTCGACCCGATGTCCTGGGCCGATACCGCGATGTTTCGCGGTAAACGCGATGTTGTGCGGGCCGTATGCTCACCGAGAGCATACGGCCGAGCTCCAGCGGCGGTCGACCGTCGACCGAGCCGGGGCGATTCGGGCGAGCGTCCGTGCTCGCCCTGAGCGTTCCCCGCGTATTCGCGGTAAGCGCGATGTTGTTCGGGCCGTATGCACACCAAGTGCATACGGCCGAGCTCCAGCGGCAGGCGTCCGTCGCCCGTGCCGCGAGCGTTTGAGCGAGCCTCCGGGCTCGCTCCGAGCGTTGTCCGTGCGTTCGCCGTGGTCCCCGGTGGACCGATGTTGTTCGGGCCGTAGGCTCACCGAGAGCATACGGCCGAGCTCCGGCGGTAGGCGTCCGTCGCCCATACCGGGAGCGTTTCAGGCGAGCGTCCGTGCTCGTCCCGAGCACCGTCCGTTGGTCCTCGGTATTTTCGATGTTGGTCTGGCCGTCCGCGCACCGGGCGTGTTCGGCCAGACTTCGGCGGCAGGCGTCCGTCGCCTGAGCCGCGAGCGTT
>JAQGAF010005600.1:0-11750 GCA_034687865.1 Kryphioiulus occultus | reverse complement strand
CATGTGAAAAAATGTGAACAAACCAGATAATTGCATGTGAAAAATGTGAAAAATTGTGTACCAACTGGCCACATGGTAGGGGGTGTAATCCATCAACCAAATTTAATTGAGTTAGGACGGTCACCTTCCTTATTGCTAAATCAAATTTCGGGAAGTCTTAGGCTGTCTTTGGAGGATAATTCCAGCGTGCAAGAAATAATACCAATAGTATGGTTGCAGATGAGCTCGGAGTTCCATAAGTGGCTTGGAATGACAGGGTCCCAGTGTACCACCAGTGGTTTCGTTTAAGGATTCCCTCATCCAAATTAGAATTTCCTGATTAAGTAAATTTTTCAAAAATACCCATGCAATGATTCTTTAAGCTTAATACTGTCCTTTGGAAGAGTATTCCAACGTATGATGGCACGCAAAAAATAAGATCCAATAGTATGGGTCTGAATGGACGGTTTACGAAGTCTTCGGTTCTGTCATTCCAACAGTCCATTAACGCAAACGCCCTATAAATCCTTCCAGAATGTAAAGCTTTGCTCAAAAAGGATGTTGTGGACTATTTTTGGCTTCCATGTAGAATTATGCAACTGTCAGCTGTTAAATGTGGAAGTTCCATTGGCCCAGTCGATATGCCCTGCTTTTGGGACATTCCACATTGCCCTCCTAATTCTCCATTCTTTTTTCCAGACTATAACCGGGGCAATGAGCACGCTAACGCCTCCTGTATCATTAGAAAATCCTGCCAATCAATTCAGAGTGGACTACATTCAAGATGTGGCCAGTTCGCCTGATTTCGTCTATCCTCCAGTAAGTATAGCCCAGCACCGGTACCATTCATGTACGGAACCGGTTTTTCTACATGTACTGTTCGGGCACTAACTTGCTTTCCTTTTTGCTCTCAGGAATTCTACGAACACACAGAGGTCCTATGGAAGGACAGAGGAGTACAATCCTGTTTCGAAAGATCAAATGAGTACCAGCTCATAGACTGTGCAAAATAGTAAGTGAAACCTATGCGCTGCCAACTTCGCATGAAGGAGGTTGTAGTCTGCATGCAGTAGCTCGTATTGTCTGTGTCCATATACCGCAAGAAAAATTGCTGCTAAACATCATTCCCAAACAGATAATCTCCTTGGCGAGTTCAAATTACTGAGATATTGTACTAAGCAGAATGTAGAATTAGGCAGCTCATTTGGATATCATTGCAGAACTATTGGCTGTGGTTTTACCAATCGGTGTAGTACACTCTAGTTGTGCGAGTTTGCCAAGTAAGCTTGGGGCTCTGTGGAATGTTCTGCACAAGGCCCCAAACGATGCCACTGGATGGCCGCACCAGCTATTGATGGCTGCCGAGCTCCCTCCAGAATGAGAAGAGCCGAGATTGCATTGTGTTGATCACAATGCGGAGCGTTTATGTTAGCGCCCTTGATACAGTTTTATGCACGTCCATTAAATCGCCGCTTTCTGACCCAATAAAAGTTGGAACGGGGGAAATTGACATTGGCAGTAGCAACTTCCTCCTGGATAATGGTTCCTGTCGAGGAATCATAATTGGCGAAAATAGACATTACAACGGCGAAATTGACCTGCGGAGCTACAACATCCAAAACCAATTTCTGCATTGGTTGTTCGTGTGGTGGTCGCGTGTTCTGAAATCAACCATGGACACGGCATAGCAGACAAAACTCAAATTGAACATCAAGTACTCAGACCGAAAAGCAGACGATGAGAAACGGAAGGATGTGACGTCACTTCCGCTTCTTGAAGTCCTAACAGATGAGTCAAAGCGTCTGCAGCAAGGAATATTAGGGCAAACGTTTTCATTGTTATCGTGTTTGAAGAACCCGAGCCCACTTCTGGGACTTATACGGAAGACACACCAAGGAAAACCTTGATAATTAAAAAACCAGGTAGATAAACGTGGCGACTCACCAGTGACGTCACGTTGGTATTTGAAGGTTTTTGCAATGGATTGTGGGATCACTCGAATTTATACAGGGTGTGTAGTGGTTCTATGTACTGTATATCGCACACCGATAACCAATGGTGAGAGATTTGTGCAGGCCCTGCATAGTCAATAATACTGTCAATATCAACAAATACCGACACTGTTACTGATCATGCAATAAGCACAGCAGGGTACTGTTGAAATTATGTTCCATTTCGAGTGTTACAGGATGCGTCGCGCCATAGGGAATTCATCATAGGGATTGTTATAGGAAAAACGCAATGGCAACACTGCAACCGGCGTTGCCATGTTAACCGAGTGGGTAACACACAGCAACACTTCATCACAGTTTCCGCCATTTTCTGAGTTATAAACTTAGGTTTTCGTTTGATGTGTCTTGAGTATTAGCGCTTTTGGTTCGCGGCTTTGGGTAGCCAGATCAATACCGGCCACAGGACTGGACAGGTGCCTAATTTTGGACTTTCACCCCCGTTGTGTTTTTCTCGGGTTGCATATTTTAATTGGCTAGTCACGCCCACCGCTGCGTTCATGGCATCCCGGTGTAGTGGACCTTCATGGTTGGCTATGTCAGGCCGTCATAAACACGTGAATTTTCAAGGACCTTAATGTGTTGCCAGCCCCAACACCAGAACAAGGATTCATATCCGAGTACAGCAAGCTCGCAGTATTCTAAGGAAACACTGCTTCGACAGCCCGAAGCCCTCCAAGGGCCCCCAAAGGAAAATGAAGATGGGCGATAAATGGGGAATAAGTGAGCAAGGCTTAGTGTTTCCGCACTCGAGCAGTGCGACATTGTTGGCGACAATTAGCGCCACGCGTCGCAATAATTAAGGCACGTAATCTCGTCGACAAGCAATTCCAGAGCGTTGGCTCACCATAGAAACCACAGTTTAAACATAGACGAGAGCATCCTTCGCGACTGCCGAAGGGCCCTCCAGAGCCCACCCACCGCCTCTACTTCCGGTGGCCCGATTCTGGGGAAGACACGTTGCTGACAAGCAGCACTGCCGAATTTAGACCCAGTGGGCTAAGCCAATTATGGTTCCGTTAGGTGGGCGCAGTGACACCACCAGGTTGTTTTGGTACTAGATTTCAAGTTGAGGAGCAAAGCTGCCTCTTTTGGTCTGATGGCAGTGCTGGTTTCAGACAACTGCTGGCTTTCAGTACCTGACAGCAAGTTGACTCCTAATTTTAGTGCAGTAAATGACAGAATGCACTTATGAAACACTTCAATAAACTTCGGTGCACGTGTACTTGGGCGTTTATTGCACAGCTACTGAAAGTCTGCTTTAATGAAACTATGGTGAAACAGGGTGACCACACTTTCTGGAAAATGTCATGGAATTAAAATCTAGGGCGGGAAAGTCAGGGAAAATTAGGGAATTTTCGAATGCGATACCAGAATCCAATAAAAGAAAAAAACATGCACAAAAAGGAAGGGGGTAAAATGGTTAGAAAGAGAGAAACAAGAATTGTACACAGGGCGTGAAAAATCTGGAAAAGTTGGGAAAATTCCCATCAAGTCTGGAATTTTTTTGTGGCAAAACAATTTTGATTGAAAAGATATATGTACAACATGTAAATGGATTTATGACTACTTGAATTTAAAAAGTGGTAGTCTTAGTAATGTCTAAACACGTGACTTGACCCCTTCCGATGTGAAAATGCGTTAGATCCATAAGAAAGTTTGTTTTAAATTGTCTGGAAATTTTGCAACAAGTGTCTGGAACATCTAGAAAATCAGGGAAATTTGATGCAAAAGTCTCATGTTCATGATCTCAAGGCTATATAGCAAAATTGTTAAAATGACATGACTAATTTGGAAGAGATTCCAAAACAAATTTTTGCATTAGAAAAGCTCAGTATTGATTTAATGAAAATTAAGTCAATTGGATGGTTAATTAGTAAAACGCATTCAACATATACAGTAGAACCTCCAAAGTTGACCACCCCTTGTTAACCACATTTTAACTCACCGGACGGTCACCATATTAACTCAATGGAAGGTGACCTCTACATGATGACTACCTGCACCTCTGTATGTTGTTATGTTGACCACTTGGACTATGACACACAAAAGCAATTTACTCTCTGAATGTTGACCAGCATGGTCTCAACATGTAAAGTCATAGATGATGAAATTTATTGGATTAAGTCTATAGCGGTACAAGAGTTCATTTTGAACCCCTTCAGTACCCCTACTGTACTTACGTGTAATTGATGGATAAATTTGCAGCCCATTAGCAATACTGGTACTGTATTTTGAACATTGTAATAAGATTATTCATGAATGATCAATGATTACAGTAAAATGAAAGCACATGCTGTCATGCAGTTCACAGAATTAAAATCCTGTGTAATTAGTCATTGGGGTTTTGGGAACTGAGGTCTCCACGAAGATTTGCGGCAAAAGAGCGGTTTTTGGATTGATAAATTCGAACGCATAATGGAGGATGCCATCTTGTTTCGAAGCGAACTTGCTCTTTCGCTGACCTATTGCCTATTGGAAATGCACAGCATTTTCAGAATCTAAACTGACCATCAATTTCAAAGTTGCTTCAGATTTCTGGCCCGCTTTTGGAACGTTTGTTTACGCTCACTGTTAAATTTTAACGAGATCACCAACCTTTGGCAATGCCATTGATTTGTGCGTAGGCCATGGCAAGCTACCGGGCCTTCTGACTAATGCACAAAAACGGAAACTTCCAATTTTTTTCAAGTATGCGGGCCAATAGGCTATCGATTGACGCAAAGGTCAGAAAGGCATGCTGGACGATTTGTCCGTTTTCCCCTGATGCAGCACATTCGACTTGGTTGCAAGCTCTAACCTGGCACTGCACTGCGCATGGCATTTTTTGCACCAGAAGACATTGCTGAACTGATGGCAAGCAAAGAGTCATGGAAACCATGCCCCGATACCACGGGAAGAAACAGTTGGACATTTTCTCGCTGAAAATGAGATCTCCGGAAGGGTTTCGGTACACAGCTTGTTCCCAATGTACAAGAGGCGTTGCCTTGAAGGGCCAAAGCAGATTTTGTGATACCAGAGATATTTCTGAACTGAAGGCTGGCAAAAAGTAATGAAAATCATGCACATTTAGACTGTTTCTTGCTGAAAATGGTATCTGCAAGAGTTTGGGTAAACCGCCATGACGGATCAAAGCGGATTTTGTGATACCAGAAACATTTCTGAACTGATGGCTGGCAAAGAGTAATGGAAACCATGTCCAGATACCAAGGGAAGAAACATTTGGACAATTTCCTGCTAACATGCTAGAAACATTTCTGAACTGATGACTGGCAAAATGTAATGGAAACCATGCCCAGATACCAAAGGGAATCAAGGGAAGAAACATTTGGAATGTTTCTTGCTGAAAACAATACCTCTGGAAGTGTTTCGGTAAACTTCTAGTTCCCAATGTAACGGAGGCGTCGCCATGAAGGATCAAAGCAGATTTTGTGATATCAGAAACATGTGGGAACTGATGGCTAACAAAGAGTAATGGAAACCACCCCCAGATACCATGGGACCCAAGGGAAGAAATATTTTGATTGTTTCTTGTTGAAAATGGTATCACTGGAAGTTTCGGTAAACAGCTTGTTCTCAATGTACCAGACGTTGTGATGCCAGCAGAATCTATGAACTGATCGCAGGCAAAGAGTAATGGAAACAATGCCCAGATACCAAAGAAAGGAACATTTGAACTGTTTCTTGCTGAAAATGGTATTGCCGGTACTTTCGGTAAACGGCTTTATCTCAATGTACCAGAGGCATCGACATGAAGAATCAAAGCAGATTTTGTGATACATGTACTAGAAACATTTCTGAACTGATGGCTGGCAAAGAGAAATGGAAACCATGCCCAGATACCAAGGGATGAAACATTTGGACTATTTCTGGCTGAAAATGGTATCTCTGAAAGAGTTTTGGTAAACGGCTTGTTCTCAATGTACCAGACGTTGTGATACCAGAAGAATCTCTGGACTGATGGCAGGCAAAGAGTACTGGAAACCATGCCCAGATACCGAAGGAAGAACCATTTGAACTGTTTCTTGCTAAAAATGGTATTGCCGGTAGTTTCGGTAAGCGGCTTGTTCTCAATGTACCAGAGGCGTCGCCATGTTGGATCAGAGCAGACCTGCCAGATTTTCTGGCTCGTGCCAATGCACCTTTTTGCAGCTTGACAGCCAATTAGAAAACGCTGACATTGTGTGCTAGAATAGGTCGACGAAGAATAGAACGGTCGTGCCAAGTGTTTCCTAAGTGTTGCGTGGAGCGGTTTTAAGCAGGAGTCAACGGCTGAATTGAATGGCTGGGAATCATTTTGATTCTTGCAAAATATAGATTAGCTCGCCTCAGTCGCACCCAAGGTTAGCGCGAAAATCGATTGCGGGCTCCCGGAATCGATCTCGACAGCCATTTGCCGAACGGGAGTTCCCGGCGGGGAGCGAACCCGGGCTCGGGCTCGGCAAACTGGGCCAGCCGAACCCATCAAGCCATCCAGACGACCCAATGTCTCATCTGGTTATCAGTATTTGTCCCTTGGCGTGGAAGCGAGCATATGCTCATTCTCATATTTTTTGGTATGAGCAAATGCTCGTTTTTTGCCTTCGGCTTTCAACATTTTTCTAAGGGGGTTCTCCAACTCTTATCAGGGCAAGAGCTGCTTATGTAGTTTTTCACATTCGAGATTTAATTAGGATGCTCATGGCGAATTCAGATGTTGACGTGGAATTGAACAATCGCTCTGCTCAGTCTCCAATCTTATGGTCAGAGCAAATGCTCCTTTTTCCCTCCAGCTGTCAACATTATTCCGCTCGAAGCAAGTGCTACTATGTCACATTTCACTTTAAAGATTTAGGTCAGAAGGCGAATGTGGCAGTTGGCGTGGAATTGAGCAATAGCTCATTCTGCAACCTGGAGCTTGTTGATTTTATGTTGAACAAGTGCTTCTTATGTCATTTTTCACATTCAAGATTTAGTGATTCAACAGGACTGTAGTTGGCGTGGAATTAAGCAGTTGCTCATTCTCCGACCTCAAGCTCAGAGTTAGTGCTTCTTATGTCGTTTTCACATTTAATATTTCGCTCGGAGGGCGAATTCCTCAGATAACGAGGAATTGAGAAATTGCTCGTTCTCCAAGCTCAGACTCAAAGCGGTTTCAGTTTGCGAAGAATTTAGCATTTGCTCAGTCTTCGACATCGAGCTCAGAACACGTGTTTTTTAATCGTTTTCCACTTTGAAGATTTAGTACAACGTCAGCAGCTGACGTAGAAGTGAACTTCTAACTCAGAGCAAATGCTTCATGTCGTTCAGAGGGCGAATGCAGTAGTTGACGGGAAATTGTGCAAATGCTCATGCTCCGACCTCAAGTTCAGAACAAGTGTTGGTCTTATGCGAGCAAGTGTTTCCCATGACGTGTTTCACATTCAAGATTTAGTTTGAATGGCGAATTCTTCAGATGACTTGAATTGAGCAATTGCTCATTCTCCAACCTACGGTTCAAAGCAAGTGCTCTATGTCGTTTTCACATTCAAGATTTAGTTCGAAGAGTAATTTCAGCAGCTGACGTGGAATTGAGCAATTGCTCATTCTCCAATCCTGCTCATTCTTCAACCTCGAACACAGAGCAAATGCTTCTTATGTCGATGTTCACATTCAAGATTTTGTTCAAAGGGCGAATGCAGCAGTTGACGTGAAATTGAGCAAATGCTCATGCTCTGACCTCTAGTTCAGAGCAAGTGCTGGTTTTAAGCAGAGCGAATGTTTCCTACATGTATGTCGTTTTTCGCATTCAAGATTTAGTTCGAAGTGTAATTTCAGCAGCTGACGTGGAATTAATCAATTTCTCATACTCCAATCATGCTCATTTTTCAACCTCGAACTCAGAGCAAATGCTTCTTATGTCGTTTTTCACATTCAAGATTTTGTTCATCAGTTCATCAGTTGACGTGGAATTGATCACTTTCTCATTCTTCAACTTCTAACTCAGAGCAAATGCTTCTTATGACGTTTATCACATTCAAGATTTTGTTCAGGGGGCAAATTCAGCAGTTGACGTGGTATTGAGCAAATGCTCATGCTCCGACGTCGATGCCATTGCAAGTGGCTGTTCACTTCCGCATTCTTCGTCCATGGTTGTGCCAAGTCCTCTTAGTCTCTCATTGACGCACAATGCGAGCATTTGCTCCAAGTATCAGAGCAAGACCCCGGTCATCCACATCGAGGCTTTCGCTGTCCTTTGACGGGCTTCTGGTGCGGGGTTCGAACCCGGCTCGGCAGTTCCGCTTGAAAGCGAAGGCTGTGCGCATTCGCTGCTGGTTCAATAACAGCTTCTAAAAATAGAACGTCTGGGAAGAGGCGGCTAGTGCGGATCCAGTTTGGCAGCCAGGAAGATTCGACATTGGTCTGCAGGTCCAATTGGGGGATGGCGAAAAATGGAAGGAAAATCCGCAATGAAGGGGGTGACAGCGACCGACAGAGGGCGGGCTGGGACGGACCTAGATATTGCTGGTTTATCCAAATGCAAAAAGATAGGTATGGACACTTGAATGGGGAAATTGCACCAGAAATGTGGGGGTGTCGCACTTATTCACGTCAAAAGACGACACTCCATTGGGGGAATTTGCACGTGTAGCTTCCAAGGAAAAATCGACTACTATACACAGTGCATGATACAATTATAGGTGCACCCAATTTTTCGACTGCTGCCGCCAAATTCGAGCATCTGCAGACATGAAAATTCAGGTTGTGACTCCTCATTGTGTCATAAATGAGGCGTGCAACTTTTAAGATGATTGAGGACGGGAAACTTACCTGTATTTTATTGAAATAAGTCAAAATATGAGTGCGACAAAAGTATAAGTGCACTTGCTAAATATTCGAATTAAAACACCTTATAGCAGCCACCAACTGAAATAACAAAATATGCCATCAGGCATGGAAGCATACAAGGTTATAACGCAAGATTTGGAAATCCCATACCAAGATTCGCTAATGGCAGCTGTTTTCATGCATTAATGAAAAATGTCTATCTTACAGTGTAGTTAATTTCAAGAAAAACCATACTCAAAATTTGTGTTATTTAGTAGTTGGAGAACGTGCACGAGAGTTAAAAGTAACGAATCTTCGTTGATTTGAACCATTTAACCACTTTTTTCCCATAAAAAGTGGCCATTGTTCAGGGTTCCCACTATCTGTAAAGTCAGGGAACGTTGGGGAAATGATAGTGTCGAGGAATTCGTGAAAAGGTCATTGAAATTGAGGTTGTTTGCATTAGCCAGTTCACCCAATCGATTGGTCATCATCTTTTATAAAAAAAATATGGGGGAAAATCCATCATACATATTTTTTTAAATCTCATGTAACATGTCAGGGAAATGACTGAAAAGATGTAAGGGAATGTCATGTAGGGAAATCGACTTGTCCATTTGAGTGCCTGTGGGAACCTGTTGTTATACTGTCAGTGTTTCGATATTGGCAGTAAGTTATCCAAAAACTGGGAAGGAGAATGGAACATCACTCCATAATACTACGTCCATCACTATTCCCCAATTAGCAGACACACGCACGTTTCGAAATCGGGGCTGATGCTCCATCCACAGTAGCAAATGCATTTTTTCGATTTTTAAAGTACGTAAAACTCGAAAAGGGAGCTACACTGATCAACTATAATGCAATCAAATGTTCCATGTACCCCATGTCACCATGAATTTTCATTTGGACCCCAAGATGATGGCATAATACGTTCCAATTTTTGTACCAGTTTTCGTTTCCTCGACTACAGCGCTCGTCCCAGCGTCCTCTTGGGGAAATATCGAAGATCTTCAGCGAATCTTTTGCCGGTTATGCGGAACTTTCCTCGCCAGGAAAAGAATTAAGAGTAGGGAGAGAGAGGGAAAAGAAAAAAAATCCAAACACAAGGATATGTTTTATGGCTCCTCGGCTTCTAAATTTAGCTCGGGTTCAGTTTTTATGCGCGTAGGGACGCGCGGGATTGTGTGGGTAGATCAACCGGGGAGGACCCGCCCCCGCACCGCGGCGCTCCGAGCTGCTAAATTCGAACAATGCCGACTAAAAATAAGGACGAAAAACTGCGTAGACTCAAAAATAAACGTGAGATGCCCCAATTAAATGCCTAAGCCGCGATGTCGAGCTGGGGAATGTCGTGGGATCAGGGGATGAATGTGGGGCACACTGGTGGCTGGTGCAAGACGAGACACTTCAGTGAAGAAATGTGCACCGGAAATACTGGACTCACCATCTTGATTTGAAGGCAGAAGGCGACAAGTGTTTTGGGTGTCCGTTTGCGCGGATTGCAACATAGATGGCGCAGCGATGCTGTTTTGGGTCAATGCCAGGTGCACCCAGTTGGATTTGTGATGAGCATTTCTTCTAGTGAGATTTCTACTAAGAATACGTGTACAATGTAGTTCCTACAGTAACATTTCAAATATTGAATAAGAATGGTTTTTCCAGAAGGATTTCCAATATTAAATAAGAATAGTTCTTCCAGTAGGATTTCCAATGGCAATATATTGTTTGTCAATCAGAATGTTTCTCCCAGTAGGATTTCCAATGAGAATGGTTCTCCCAGCAGGATTTCCAATGAGAATGGTTCTCCCGGTAGGATTTCCAATGAGAATGGTTCTCCCAGTAGGATTTCCAATAAAAAATTACTTTCTTCCTGTAAGATTTCCAATAATAATATTTCTTACAGTTGGATTTCCAATGAGAATTCGAAATTTTGGCAATGATAGCATCACCAAGTGCGTGGGGTGATGACACAACACTTAAACGTTGCAGAAATTTATAAAAAAAAGGCACCAGTGCTACACGGCTGTCATGCGATGGTGGCGCCATCCCACGACGGCACGAGGCAACCAATAGCGAACGGTATTTGATTGCAGCCAGATAATCGAATGCAGGACCCAGTCGGATCTCTGTACCACCCCTTTTTAATGTCACCCAAAGCAGCCTAATGCGGCCAAAGACCCCAGCCAAACGTTATCTCTAATGGCAGAGACAAGTCGCAATCTTGGCGCCCTATTGGCCGCAGGGGGGTAAGGGGTGTGGGGCACGTGCCAAATCCCCAAATCCCGTCGGGCCAGGGCGACAATTAACGAGAGAAATTAGTGACGAAAATGAGGGGGGGCACCTCACCCTCACGGCTACCCCTGGACAGAGGTGGAGCAGTGCCAAGTTGGGGACTGCGTCTAATTTGGGAACGCACGCGGTTAAAAATACCCCCATGGGGTGGTTTTGGGGTTGGGGGTTACCGCGGTTATATAAGGGCCGAACGGGTCGAAACCCGATGCATTCGCCCTCTGCGAAGGGGCGTCGCTGGGCTATTTTGTCCCGAAATTCTGGGAAATGGGCCCGTCTAACCGTCTTGCGGTGGGGGAACACCCTGGCACCCTGGTCGGGGTGCACTACCGTTTTTACCCCAATTTTGCTCCACTTTTAAAAACGCTTTTAGATGGGGAAATGCTGAAATGTTGTACCACCATGGGGTGGAAACTTCTTATTGAAGTTCCATTGAAGTCATTGATGTCCCATAGAAATCGTATTGAAATTCCATAGAAATCGTATTGAAGTCCCACAAAAATCGTATTGAAGTCCCACAGAAATCGTATTGAAGTCCCACAGAAATCGTATTGAAGTCCCACAGAAATCGTATTGAAGTCCCACAGAAATCGTGTTGAAGTCCCACAGAAATCGTATTGAAGTCCCACAAAAATCGTATTGAAGTCCCACAGAAATCGTATTGAAGTCCCACAGAAATCGTAT
>JAQGAF010005599.1:0-11751 GCA_034687865.1 Kryphioiulus occultus | reverse complement strand
TCTTGGAAGCAGTTAGGGAAGGACTACAGGTGAGTTACCCAATAGGAATTCTGCTAAACTATAATCACACTGTTCACACAGTTTGTCTATTGGACTGGAAAATTCTGCAAATACTGGAAATCGTTTTTAATACTGGAATATACTGGAAATTTTTCAATTTCAAATTTATTTTTCTGAAAAATGCTCTAAAAATTCTACCCCATGACACCCTGGCAACAATTAACTTCTAAATGATCCCAATGTGATACATAGCCCGTGGAAATAGTTCGTAGGCTCCTACAGGCTCCAATCATGTGGGTCTGGTTTTAAAAAAATGTAATCATTTGATATTAAGTTTCTCTAAAAATTTCGTCTGCGATGCTTTTAATTATTAATCCAACTAAACAAATTAATGGAAATCTGGGTAAAGCCAATCATGAGGATATAGCTTTCAAAAAATGTCATTATTTGTCATTAAGTTATTCTAAAAACTTCGCCTGCAGCGCTTTTAAATTATTAATCTCTATAAACAAATTTGTGGAAATCTGTGTAAAACTAATTGTTTGGGACTGTTTTTTTTAAAAAAAAAAAAAAATTCGCCTATGGCGTTTATTTATTAATATTTATAAATCTTTCACGCCTTCATCTCGAAAAATGCTGTATCCGCCCCTGGGGAGCATATAATTGACATAAAAAATTTTTCATTGAACTAAAACAAATTTATTTTTTTATACTGGAAAAAATTAATTGTTATACTGGAAAATTCTGGAAAAATGAAATTACAGTTCAGTAGACACCCCGTCACAAAAAAATGCAGTACATGCGCTTTATTTTGAGCAGAATTCTTTCACTGTTTTATTTGCATTTTCCGAAATCCGTTTTTGTCTTTTGCTTAGTTGTACGGCCGCCGCGCTCCGTGGGAAGATCCCACCGAATGGGTAATCGAAACGTACCCTTGGCCCACGGGAACGACCTCCTTGGATTGGCCGTCGCTGCTGCGACTGAGACCGGAAGACGTCGGCTACGAAGGGCATCCTGGCCCGGGTGGTTTAGGTGTCAAATCCACCAGTTCCGTGCAAAGTGATATGGAAGGAGATCCATTGGTAAGTCGTGATCTATTAGGCTGTAAATGATTCTGTTTTTATCAACAAATGTTTCCAATTGTTATTTTTAGTTTAATATGTTAATGAGGCTTCAAGAAGCGGCCAGTTATTCGAGTCCGCACAGCAACGACAGCGACACGACGAGCCTGGACAGCCACAGCAGCGTCCACACTGACGACGCTGCCGCCACGGGCATCGAATCAACTTTATAAGAAAAAAAAAAGGTATTTCGCGAGCGTTGAAATCCTCCACGAGATCGCTCTTTAGTCATTTAAGCGTTCGTCCGAACAATACTCGAGATTTCTCACGATACTTTTTCTATAATCTTAATATACTCGAACGACTGAATATAGCGTTTTGTACAGTTTTTAATTTATACGAACAAAATAAATGGATATTGTTTAACTATGAGATTGGAGAAAGGTTATCGACTCTTTGAGTTTTAACGACGTCGTACCGGTTTGAACGTAAGAATAAATCGCCCTCGTATTTGAAATGTCATTTTTATACATTATATATTATATATACAACTGGCGTAGATCTTACAAATATTTAATAGGGTCAAAATGTTTCGTATCAAACCCAGATTCTGGAAATGTGGCGTTATTGCATTGTTTCGCGTCTTTATTTTTAAGATAAATCCCGCCCTTAACTCTAGTTATCATTTAGGCACGAGTGGGTTAGTCGGTCGGCTTTCAGGATCAGGCGTGCGAGGTCATTCGATGATGCCCCGCGCCGTTGTTCATGAATAAGCGTTTCAACTGCTCGTACGAGATCCACATGCAGATGTTCCAGGAAACGAAACGACTGAAATTTGGTATGAATCTGAAAAGGCGCAAAAGTGTGAGGAAGATATTTCTAAATGAAAAGACTCATTAGGTCCGAAATTACATAATCTATTTACCCCTTGTAAAAAGCCGTCACTCCTCCTTCCCTGGCGAACATCTTGACTGCGCAATCAAACGCTCCTTTATACTGATTCGGACTGGAATTCATGAACCTGAATTGAAAGAAATCATTTAAAAAGTCACTAAATTAGTAATGGAAAGGTTTCTACGGGGCATTGATCTTCGTGAAATTGCTGATTGAACTTTTGAGTCATTGCAGGCAGTGCTCGAAGATCTCGAAGATTCATTGATCGATCTTCTCAGATGATGACTTGGAAGTGCCCCACCAGAGTCCTGCCTTCAATCAGTTCAAACGATTACAGGCTGTAAAGTGATTCCTATATTTCTATATTTTTGAGGGGTTCCTAGATAGTCCTATATTTTATTGCAAACTTCTGTGGCAAAGAAAAATATAATAGATACTGGCTAAAATTCATCATCTGAGATCTGGTTTTTCTAAAAATGCCGCCTGTGGCGCGCCTAAATTCATATTAAATTTATCATCTCTGGTTTTCTTTTAAAAAATTGCCTAAGACATTATGTTGATCATTAATATTTCTAAAAATGTCTTACAAATGCTTTTATGGGTTTATTTTTTTTTAACAAAACCTTCGCCTACAGCTTTCTCTTAAATGTTAGTATTTACACACATACAATTTGTTAAAAAAAGAAATCTGAAATCCACCATTTGTGGCATAGTTTTTGTAAAACGTGTTATTTTAAAAAAGAATTGCCTATGGCATTATCTTGAATATTAATATTCCTAAGAATGTCTTTAAAATTGCAATATGACTTTTTTAAAAAAAAAATTGGCCTACGGCGTTCACTTATGGTTAATATATACACTAGTTTTTCTAGTTTTGTAAAAAAAAAAAATTGTGCAATAGGCCAATTGTAGATGGGTCGCAAAAGTCTGCCATTCTAAAATTAAGTTGGTTGTGGCAAAGTTGAGAACCGCCGTTTATTAAGCTCATGAAAATTTAATTTTTTTCTGAAATATTTTGTGAAAATTTAGAAGAAACAAATCAGATATTTGCATGTGAAGAAATGTGAAGAAAAGTCATATTTGCACGTGAACAAATGTTAAAAATTGCGTACCAACTGGCCACATGCATTTGAGCAATTATAATTAAAAAGTAGGATACGCTCTAAACTGAAGTTATTTTCCTAGATTTCCCATCTAATTCGACCTTGATTAAGTGATTCAAATAGTAACGTCTATATGTCGTTAAGGTGACCTACCTCGTTTTGACGACGTCCACCGGAGAAGCGATGACTGTCGTACAAAATCCCGCGGCCACCGCAGAGACAAAATGGCAGCCAACGTTGTCAGTCATCAGTCTGTAGGACAAAATGGCATCCTTGATGACGTCGTAGCAGACAATTTCGGCAACGTTGACGACCGCGTTTCGGGCCATATTGGGTAAGAGCCCTAATGATGAAAAGCTTTCATTTAACAGGAAATCTACTAGGGCAAGAACGAAAACGACCAATACGCTCACGCAGATATTGCTGACGTGGCTTTGGGACCAATTGACTAACCTTTCCAAAGGCCCTTTACGCCTTCCTGACGGGCTATTTTCTTGTAGGCGTCGGCGCAACCGCTGTACCTTTTCACCCCGGTTGACTGGGCCTGCATGCGGACCTTGACCACGTCCGTGGGTTGTGCGAAGAGAACCGCGGCACCACCCGTCGTGATCCCGGCCAAGATGCGGATGGCGAAGATCTGCGCCGCATTAGCGTTGCCTGCGAGAAATTAGGCAATGGAATCAGGAAAGATACACACACTCTACTAGCGGCACGAGAACGTCTTCTAGATGGACGAGCGTAACTTACCATCGGTGAGTATGTCTTGGTAGAGGCCCTTGACGTTGTCGTAGAGGCCGATGCGAACGGAAGCGAAGCACATTTGACGCTGGAGTCCGGCGCTGAGGCCGTTGTAAAGACTCCTGACGCCTTCCTGCCTAGCCATGGTCATCATGGTGCCCACCATGCCTCGGTACTGGAAATTTGCCCTTTGCGACAGGGCCGCGGCGCCACCGGCCATGCCCGCGCCTTCGCCTTGAATCTATATATATATACAAAACAGGAATTTATCAGTGAAGGTACAAGGGTGTGTGACGTGTCAGTCTTAGGACGACTCAAGTTCTAGGTGACATACGTTTGTACATCGGCCATTTTAACACATAAACACCCTTTGCACTCGTAAACTGAACGACTAACATACAGGGTTCCCACTTTCTGGAAACTCAGGGAAAGTCAGGGAAATGAGAAAGTGTCAGTGAAACGCGGGTAAATTGGTAAAATTCGTGAAAGTGTCAGGGAAACTCCACTCAAAGAGTAGATAAAAGATTATTTTTTTGTGGAATTTTGCTAGATTTCTCATACTGGTGTGATATACAGGCTTGGCACTGGACATTCAGTATGGGATTGGTTACATTAAATGGGTTTTCCAATCTGGGACAAATGAAACAAAACTGATTTTCACTTTTCACTATTGTAAGTGATATAAGTGCTATAACGCTCTTTTAATACGCGTCAACTCAATTTACTTAAAATGTCGGCAAAATAAAGGCCGAATTTTGATTTTTTTTGTACTTCTGACAAATCGCTATACCATTGCCTAAATACCATTTTAACCCTCATAATCTTACATTTTCAACAATAAGGAACACGTTTATTCGTCCTTTTTGCGGGCAATGGTACGAGCGTTCTCCAGCTAGTAAAACGCAATCTGACATTTGAAATTTTCATCGTTGGTCAGGCCCTTCAAATTGTTTTTTTTTTATTTCTTTTTGAGAGTGCTAGTAAACTGAGCCTTCGATTGGCCTTCGTCCAAGTTGGAAATTTGCCGACATTTTGTTGATTCTTTTTGTGCTGTTGTTTTTTTTTTTTTTTTTTTTTTTCATCATCATCGAGATGAATAATTTTGACGATGGTTTTTTTTTCTGGTTCTTTAAGATACCCCCCATGCACCTTGCCTCTCTTCCCGATCCGAGTGGTTTCTGACTAAGTTTTTAGACATTTTTTTGAGCCCAAGGTGAACGTGTCTTGTCGTGATTTCCCTCCATGCACGCACTTAGAACCACTTATCATAAAGTGGATACTTTTAAAATAAGATCACGTCTTTATCCAAATGTTGAGTCGTCGATGAATCCAGTTCCCGAGTTCCTTTCGCTTTAATATTTCGCGCACCGAATGACCTTCGAGTGTCCCGGGACTTTCTTTTAATTTCGTCCTCTACATTTATTCCTTGTTTTTCTCCCTCATTGCTTTTCGTTAAAAAGGATGTTGTTGGAAGTCATCCTACAGTACGTAGGCTACTTCACCGTAGCTACATGTATATCTCAACTCGTTTATTACTCGATCGAGAGCGATATTTTTTTACGTACGGACTCGAACACGAACTTTGTTTCCTGTCAATTTCTGAATAGACAACGTCGAGACGCAATTTTGCGATCGATCCATCGCGGTCCATCGATCGTTAACTCGGCGTGGCTTTCGAGTATGGTGCCATCGCAAAATTGCGATTTTCATCGCTGATAAATAAAATTACGGATTTTTATCATAAAAACACGGGTGAATTTTTTCCACGCTAGAGAAGGACAGGTGAAAAGTTACAGTAGATTCTCGCAGCAAGAACTTTTCCTCTATACTAGGTTTTTTTAAACACGCAAATCAATAAAAAAAATTACCAGTTATTCTGCAGTACGTACTTTAGCATCGGATTGATAGAAATATTGTCAATATTTACTGATAACTTTTTTATTCACGATTTACTTCGTTCCTATTTTGAATTACACTTTCCAGGTGTCGTTCTTTTCTCGTCGTAACCATGGCAACGGATCGTTCGATTTTGGTTCATTCGAATTCGATTTATTGTTTTCCTGGAGATTGTAATTGAAATATGAACGAAGTAAATCGCGAATAAAAATGTCATCAGTAAATATTGCCAATATTTCTATCAATCCGATACTAAAGTACTAGTAAGTACTGCTGAATAACGGGTAAGTTAATTTTTTATTGATTTGCATGTTTTGAAAAACGTAGTATAAAGGAAAATTTCTTGCTGTGAGAATCTAACTTTTCACCTTAAGGTGAAGACGGATAGCCCGGGGCAGGATAAAGTTAGATTCTCACAGCAAGACATTTTCCTTTATACTAGGTTTTTTAAAACACGCAAAAGAATGAAAAATTATCTTACCAGTTATTCAGAAGTACGTACTTTAGTATCAGATTGATAGAAATATTGTCTATATTTACAGATAAGTTTTTCATTCGCAATTTACTTCGTTCAGATTTCAATTACAATCTCCAGGAAACCAATAAATAGAATTCGATCGAACCAAAATCGAACGAGCCGTTGCCATGGTTACGACGAGAAAAGAACGACACCTAGAAAGTGTAATTCAAATCGGAACGAAGTATATCGTGAATAACAAAATTATCAGCATAAATTGATGATATTTCTGTCCATCATGCACTCCAGTAAGGTCTGATTTTTTATTGATTTGTGTGTTTTTAAAAAACGTAGTATTAAGTAAAATATGACACGAGGATAACATGAGGAATTTAACTCTGAATTTAACTCATTCACTCTCTTAATTAAAAGGGATCGAAATGCGAATCTAGGCACGAAAGGTAACATTGGGAAGCTTTTGGTTCCAAACTGCTATTGTGAATTGACTATAAGCGATTTTATAATCTGTATACAAGCATCGAGTCTGAACGTCTTAGGCTAGAATAAAGGCATGAGAAGATGGGGAAAGTTAACTGTTTGGGAATAACTAATGTTTATTCCCCCTCCTCACATTTCTGATACATTTATCACTAACTGGGCCTGGAAAATGTGAAAAACAGATTTTCAAGGAATCAGGGTTCCCACAGATCCTGAGAATCCTGGAAAACCGGGGAAAATCAGGGATTTGTTCCTGACTGGGAAACCTGGGAAAGTCAGGGGAATTTTAATTTTGTTAACACTTCAGGGGATTACCTACACGTAACTCGACGTCCTAAAATAACATCTATCGTGGTTTTAAGACGAAGTTGCCCTTTGCATTACTGAAGAAAACCCCAATATGGCAAGCAGCCTTCCATTTGGCTTCATTACGACAATGTCAAAATTAGCCAAATGGAAATAAATGCAGAGCATCTGAGTTGCATGTACTCCTAATTAAATATATAAATTGAAAAAGTTCATTCCTTGGCTACTACGTTTTGTGAATTCCTTTATTTGCTCTTACAAATTCCGTAATTATCATTCTCGTCGTTGGTCATATAGCCAAAGACAGGTTGTTTTTAATTTATATCGGTCTAAGGGAAAACTCTTTTAAGGTCAGGGGACAATAACAATTTTAACCTGTGAAATTTAAGGCTGTAAGAACCCTGGAAATAGAAATTCCTAAAATTCATGAGATTTTCCACGAGTTTCGTCATATAAAGCCATGAAATTCCATTAAAGACATAATATGACATTAAAAATTATGAAAATAAGTCTTAAATGATTTTTACCGAATTGTTCATATCTGCCAATCATTTTAACCCAATCGGGCACCCTGTAATTCGACTTGTTTATTTTTCCAGCATCCTGGCAGGGGGCGCCACCTTCTTGGCGGTTATTTCTGGCGGGCTTTTTGTTCGCTAAGTAGTTTTTCTCCGCGTTCGAAAGATGCTGCAGCATCAGAGGTAGGTCGTTATCATTTCATCTAACGCTTTATAAAAACGGGAATTTTACTTGCAAGTAATTAAATTGTGATACTGGGCACGAATGACAATTAACAGTGATGCAAATAACCTGTGGCTAACTATCCGACTTTACAATTGGCCGAATTGCATGGAATCTGAATGTTAGGGAGGATATAAGATCCTCCATCTTGGGAAAATACATTTTCTGATTTCCTCCAAAACTGTTCTGCTATTGTAAATTACAAATTAATGACTGGAAAGGCGAATTATCAATATGGAATATCGATTCTGATGAGGTGCTACAATTTAACTGTCATTATTATATGGATCTGAGCCTTTGGGCTTCCTCTATTCACCCATGGCAAAGAATTTACTTATATTTTTTTATTATGAAGTTTATATTTACCGAAAATATATGAATGTGACTGTCAGCTGCATTTATAGTTGAAAAGGTACTAAGTAAATAAACTGAAGGCATCGAACCCTGCAGCAAAGCAATAGAAGCTAACAGTGCACGGGCACATGCAGAAAACACTCTAGCTTGGAGCTTCTTGATTCCATTTTAAATCCTTGCAGAAATGAAATTACATGCTTGCATGCAGTCGCTGGTTCATGCCTGCCTAGTAAATTTCAGAAATATGTTAGTGTTCTCAAACACAAAAATGTTATGTCAAGTGCATTTGCAAAGAGAACAAAGCAAAGAAGTTTTCCCTTTTTATGTATAAATGCTTTTTGTAATTTCAGATCAATCTTGATAAACTAAAGTGCTACGAACAAGACATACACACAGATTTGTGTACGCCAACGCGTCATTGAGTCCAAGCGTGATTCTACCCAAAGTGTAGTCGGTAGTTTCTGTGTGCACGACAACGTGTCTTAGATTACAAACGCGAATCTACGCAAAGTGTAGTCGGTAGTTTGTGTCCGCGACAATAACACATCTTCAAGTCCAAGCGCGATTCTACCCAAAGTGTAGTCGGTAGTTTCTGTGTGCACGACAACGTGTCTTCGATTACAAGCGCGATGCTACCCTAAGTGTAGTCGGCAGTCTGTGTCCGCGATAACGCGTCTTCAAGTCCAAGTGGGATTCTACCCATAGTCGGTAGTTTCTGGGAGAGAAGTATCTACATGAAGAGAAGTACCTGTAGATGTCTCGGGGCAGGATAACTGTAAGCGTCCGATGGACGACTTTATTGGTTCATTAGCGAAAACTAGCTGGAAAATAGTCAAAATTGAAGGATTGTGTTCATAGTTTGCGCAGTCTCCACACCGCTGTGTAGTGGTGTGGAGATTAGACACTGAAACCCCCCAGGTTGGCAATACGGCAGATTGGGCAACTCCAAGGTTTGTAGTCTGCGAAGCGGTAAGTCCCCCCGCGTGTGGTATTAACTGCACAGGTTGAGATTTCAACTTCTTTCTCATAGCTTTGGTTAGCTTAGGATTAGGGCGCCTTGGAGACCCTTTTTGAACGTTAGCCCCAAGATTCCGATCCGTAGGACCTCTGGCATTGGGGGCCATGTCACCTTGGCCAATTATGTTTTGGAGAAGGTTTTGGAGCTCTGACCTGTGACATTGTGTGGGTGCGTGTCATGCCGATCAGGAGTGTTAGCTGCGGCTTGGCAAGGTTATGTTGCTGGCAGTGTAAAATTGGCTTTGCACTAGCCAGCAACATGATTTGGTCAAGACGCGTTGGTCAGGCAGGTTTTTATAGCTTCTACCCAGGCAGGAGTGTGTAATAATCATTTGCTTTTTATGTTTGGTTTGTTGCACTCGTCATAGCGACTTTCTGGCAAATAAAATGCAGATTCAGGGCAGTGTTAGGAGTGTACTAATCTTGCTATGTTGTTTCTTGTTATGTGTAGTGTACATTTGATGCGTGGTGTACACGCACGGTTGTGTGCATATAATTAATTCATGTTTCATTTCATTTTTATATAGCCTTTGGGAGGTATCTCCTGCTCGTTGATAACTTCTTTTTCTAATACCATTTTTTTGTCTTTTCCATGCTGCAAAACTCTGGTTGTATGAATTGAAGCAATGACGTCACTTTTCTGCGGGTTAAACGGACGTAAGTTTGATGTTAAATTATGGTAGCATTTAAAATCATGATAATGCATATTGAAAATCCAGCTACTATTGCCTATTAGTGCAACTGGACATAAGTCATTCAACTTTCCCTCCCAATACAACTTGCAATCTAGAGCAGTTGCAGTTACCCTAACAGTCAACCGTGTCTTGATTACAGTGGCATTAACTCGAAGAACATTGGGGGGCCCTGTGTGTTTTTAAATAATGTCATCGAATTTTTGCAACATTTTTTTTGGGAAAACTAACTCATAAATTGTGTATTTCATTGCACATTTCAGTAAAAAAAATTGCCTGTAATCGTATTTGTTAAAAGAAAAACGCCATAGGCGAAATTTTTTGGAAAACGTAATAAGAAAACCAAAAATCTGACGTTTTTCACTTTTTTTTCCAAATGCAATTATCTGGTTTATTCACATTTTTACTCATGCGATTATGTGGTTTTTCACATTTTTTCACATGGAAATAGCTGATTTTTTCACATTTTTTTCAATAATTCTTAAATAATAGCTATTTCAATAGCTTCAAAATCTTAAACTGCTGCATGCGATCCACCTACAACATTGAGAATGACGTAGGCGAATTTGTTTTAATTCGACCAAAATAAGATTCTGATAAATATTAGTCTTCTGAAGAGCGCTGCAGGCAATTTTTTTTGAACTGAAATAATAATCCAATTTTAGAACGTGTTTTATGAAATTAAGGACCCAAATGGTGGGGAATTCCTCAGTTTTAAGCTGGATTTCTTGTGAAATTAATTTCCAATGAATTTTTCACATAAATTGTCATTTTTACCCAATTTTTAACATCTTTTCATATCTAGAGCATTTTGAACGTGAATGAACCTGCTTGACAACCTGAATAAATTAAGTATGCACGAAAGGCCCGTACAATGCATGATGCAAAATATATACAGCGGTTATATTAATTTGCAAACGAAAATTATGCTCCGCGATTTTGCGAACATTTAGTATAGCTGTCCCTGAAAGAGGGTAAACTCTGCTTACATAGAGGCTATGCAGGGAAAGGTTAGTAGGGTTAAGTTGCTCCACCATCTTTACTAACCAAATAATACGAGAAATTTAAAAAGTGTCAGTAATTTAGCTAGCCTATTATGAAACTCATTTATGACGATTAATTGGTGGACATTACATATGCAATAGTGCTGGTTTTAAAAGTGAAAATATTAACACATGTGCCTGTTTACTGAATGTCTTGGTTGTTGTTCGAATAATTATTTATTCGTTTATTTCCATTTATTTAGATTTCTGGGCGGCATATTTACACTTCGCATTGCCAGGACAGAATTAATGGATGAACTTTGTTGGTATGTTACATGTATTCAGCTTACTTTCCAGATTTATTTTGAATCCCTAATATATTTCACGATTTTTGTGAATTTTGGGAAAATATTCTTATTTGTGACCCAACAAAACTCGTGCAAGCTGTAATTAGGAAATCTCTGACCTGTCTCAATTAGTTTTGAGTCACTTTAGAAACGTGAAGGATACATGCACATCTAAGACGTTGCAGGATACAAGTATAAGACATTATTGTTCTAAGACATGTGATGGTACATGTTCGTCAAGACTTTTAAGATTCATGTACGTATAAGACGTTGGGGATATAAGAATATAGTGTGGGCGGATACAAATACCGTACGTCTAAGACGTTACGTTCTGTTAAAGACGTTCTAGGATACATATACTTCTAAAGCAGTACTGGTCTAAGACATCAAAAGATGAATGTCAGTGTAAGACATTGGGTTACTCATGTACATGTACCTCTGAGACAGTCTAAGTTAGTCCTGGTCAAAGACATGGATAGAAACATGCACATCTAAGGCATGTAAATCAAGATATTGGAGGATATCTGTACATCTAAAACATTGGCGGACACGTGTATTGTCTAAGACATACATGTAAGACTGGCCTAAGTAGTAAGTGACATCCGTCTGGCGCGTAGCGGTCAATTTGCGTAGTGGTGCCACTGTTTTGGTGCGCGTATTTTAT
>JAQGAF010005598.1:0-11752 GCA_034687865.1 Kryphioiulus occultus | reverse complement strand
TTAGTATGTTGTCGACATGTGCCCCTAGTTATTCTCTAACGAATTGAATTGAATCATCTCCGTAATGGAAAACTACAACGTGCATTTCAATTCAGCGCCCTCTGCTGGAAAATTCCAAATAAAACTTTTTACGGAAATTCGTCATACCTTTTCAAACCCCATCACCATATTTGGAATAATACATCTGCAGCAATTCGAGAAACCTCAGCAACCATTCATGGACAACCTGTACTGTATAACATGCAATGTGTATGTATTTGGCGCTGTGAGTTGTAACGTGGTAATCTCGTTTTCCATTTCCAACATGCCATTGAGGTCATATATACCAAACTAAAATCTAGTTGTACAATCTGGAATGATAGCGAAATAAGCGATGACGTGCTGCTGTCTATCAAAGTAAAACGAGATTACCATGTTTCTTAATTATCGTGTTTTAGATTTGGTATGTCCTCAGTATTACCACCTCCATTGATAATTCAGGGCTTAGAGCTGTGTTATACCATGCAAACAGTTATATTTGCACTTGCTAACTATCTTTAAAAATGCTAAACAACGATGTTTTTGGGATGCTGTCAGTTAGCTCTCGATCAGCAAACTTCTTTACTCGGAGAATTTTTGAAGTCGTCTCAACTCTATGCAAAACAACAGAAATTCTTCTTAATGGTATTATTCTTTGAACATGGTCTTTATCGAACGATATTTCGCTCCTAACTAGCAATTCGAGGAACCTGCAATATCGTATTGAGTTTCGACCTTTGCTTATGGCTGGATCCGACAATACAGTACAAACGTTGTTCATTTCTCAGCCAGTTTATTGGTTTTCTTTTCTCCGCAAATAGGTAAGGAGAGTCTGTTCGAGTGTCGTTATTGAACGCCGAAATTCGATGCCCAGAGATAGGGAATCAAGAGCGGGCCTCGTGGCCCTCCTCGCAATTTCATTTAATATTTATTAAACTTGGTTATATTTCTGCATATACGAGCCCTAACGTCATTATGGCGCTGGAATGCCATTACGCTCCCAGGGCCAACGGGGGCTGATCGGCATCTTCACTATATTTGTTTTGGGATTCTTCAGCCCAAGAATGCCGCGGATCGTGCTCGTGGAAACACAATACACACCAGGCTGGGGATCCGAGGGCTTTTAGCCATGTTTAAATACGAGCTAAATGGACGTTTGATTAGACTCCGAATTACCACGGGTTACTTCCGGGCGCACTGTCGGCATCCATTGTGCAATCGATCCACAAGGCCCAATATTATCAAGTGTCGCTTTCCGCTCTCCTAATATATTGCTTTTAAGTGAGCTTCCTACCCACATGGGGCGCTGCAGTAAGAAATACGAACCGGAGGACTTGATGTGTTTGATTGACGTAATCGGCAGCCATCTGAGGAATCCGCCCACGTTGAAACTGCTTACCTGAACAGGAATGGGATGTACTTCGGTAGATGCCCTGCTCCAAATGTGTATATGTCAACCCTACTTGTCTTGCAGACAGTGAAATGCAAAAATGTGGAGACAGGTGTCTGACCGTGGTTTTGTATACAGTGGCTTGCTCATCTGGTTGGAGTAAATACATTTTTCGAAGGATGCTGAGTGCAAACTAGTGTAACCTGATTGCAGACTCGGGATAATTGATTACAAACTAAGAAAGACATGCTGGCGAAGACAACGCAGACTGGTGGAGACATGAAAACTGGCGAAGATGTTGCGGAACTGACTAAGACGTTGCAGATTTAGTGTACATGTGAAAACTAGCGACTACATTGCAAACTGGAGAAGACATTACTGGCGATGACAATGCGGACTCATGGAGACATGAATTCTAGCGAAGACATTGCAACTGGAGAAGCAAACTGAAGAAGACTTTTCTGGCTAAGACATTGCAGACTGGTGGAGACATTGCATATCTGGTGATTGAAAACATGTGAAAACATTTCAACTTAGTGAAAACTGATTGCAAGCTGTCGAGGACATTGCAGAACTGACGGGGACATTGCAGAACTGCCGTGAATGTTGCAGAATTGACGTGTACGTTGCAGAACTGAGGTGGACGTTGCAGAATTGACGTGGGCGTTGCAGAACTAACTTGGATGTTGCAGAACTGACGTGGACGTTCAAGAACTGATGTGGACGTTGCAGAACTGATGTGGACGTTGCAGAACTGACGTGGACGTTGCAGAACTGACGTGGACGTTGCAGAACTGACGTGGACGTTGCAGAACTGACGTGGACGTTGCAAAACTGACGTGGACGCTGCAGAACTCACGAGGGCATCGCAGAACTGGCGAAGACAGTGAAAACTAGGCAATTGTTGAAATATGCTCTACTCAAGGATGTAATGAAACGGATGGGACCCTCGATTAAGGACTTTTTGGACAACCGTTTTAAGTTCAGATTTGTTGCAGTAGAAGTCAGTTGCATGCTTGTCAACTTTAATTGTAAACGGTCTACAACCAAATTAGTTACAAGATTGGTTATGGTTGAAACAAATATCAGTTTGAATCAGGTTTTTCGAACCACTTTCCCATCACTTGTTCTCGTATCGTTTATAACCAGTATTCAGGTGATAATTAAGATAAGCGCAAATTGTACGTTCTGCGTTTTAAATCATCCAATGGCAATGCCAACACGGTGCATGTACATGTAGGACTTGAAGGTGAAGGAATAAATTCGATGATGCATTTCAGTATCAGATCCATTAAAATTCAAGCAATTGCGCATCGGCTTTATCCGCTTTAGTTTCCAAAATGTATCTCTGGTGCAAAAGGAAACACGAATGATGGTTGGGAGATTTAATCATTTGTGGATGTATCGAATCGGATGTAATTTACCTGTGTTTCACACATTGACGTTCATCCTCTCTTTCACTGGCATTGATGGATTGATTTCGTTCGGTGTTGAGCCTTTAAATCTTCTGCCAACGAATGTGAACTGTTTAAGCGGATATCGAGAACAATAAATTGTTTACGAATGCATTTATTGCGGGAAACACGTTCAGTGAATTTGCTGCGGCAGCATATTTAACGTTAGTATTATAGCGTGAAATATAGTTGCAGTCAGCCTTTGGAAAAATTAGGTTGCCTGGAGGTGAGATACTAAGGCGGCTTAGGTTAAATACACTGCTAGCTTAGGTTAACTAAAAAAGTAAAAATAAATTCCGACATATGCAAAACAAATGCATTTGACAATGCATGTCAAAATAAATTTTAAATGTTTTTCATTTCTTTATCCATTTCAAAGTGCATGCTAATTAAAATGCATATGACCAAGAATTGTTAAACGTATTTCACATTGGATATGATAATATATTTAAATTATTTTCTTTACGATATACACTGTACATTCAAAAATTGCCATTGAAGGTAAAATATTCAAATACGCGTAAAATCCCTTATGGGAAAGTTGATTATAATGTGTTATAAACTAACTGTAATCTCCAAATGGTGATAAATTTGTAGTAAATTATTCGTTAACGTAAATTACCCCTGGAACCCCTATAGAACATAGATTGCATAGGGGTGTACATGTACATTAATTGTAAACGAAAAATATTTGAAGCATCCCTTAGAAAAAAAATTGATTGCAATAATGGGTTATAAACTAACATTGGTAGTAAATTATATGGATAGTGTTATTCGTGCAAACTAGACAAGTAAGAGTAGAGAGAAAATTAATGTTATTTGCGCATTGAGAGCTAGGACTATACCAAAAGGTTATCTAACATTTTTTTAATAAAAATGCATCAGGCTACGGCTGTAGGCTTCTGTAGAATCCACTTTTAAAGAACTTATCCCTCTAGCAAGTCGTCCGCAATATTGGCTTTTCCTTTAGCGTAATGGCTTTTAATAACTGCAACTGCAGAAAAGATTGGATGCGAAATGTTGTTCTATAGTTCTTGCATGTTCTAACTTCTTGGAAAATATAGTAAGGGGGTTGAAAAAAGTCAAGTTGGAAGACATTGTTGGTCCTTGCCAACATTCGTGCCGTTGTTTAAAACTATGAAGAAACTTGTTGCTCTCCAGCTATTTCTGCTATAAGCACATTGTTGAACCCGTCGCATAAAGTTGGAACGAGCGAATATTTCACTTCTCCAGACTCATCAAAATCGCGATGGAACATTGGCTCTCAAAGAAGCTAGATGGCCTTTGAGACTGGAGTTTAGGGACAAAAATGCGAACATTGCATCTGGCAATAACAGTTTACGCCAGGCAAGCACACTTTGCTTAATCAAGCTTATCATCGCTCATGGCCATGATGGAGTTAGCGTGACCATGCGTTCCTACTTCATGGCGCGTGAAATTTACGGATTTCAACAATTCCTCTAAAATTCTATGCCGTTGCGTGCACTGTCCTGTTTCTCCTCCGAAAAAGGAAGGCAAAAATCAATTTCCCCATTAAAAATCCAATTTTCTTGGGCGTCCTAGCTCAAAAATCGAGTTTGTGAGCGGTGTTTGCTGCCTTTCAATGCTCTGGTTGCTGAAAAACCGAATGTACAAAGCAGTTGCATTCGATACATACATGTAGTTGATGTCATTTGGGTATCTGGGTATGTTAACAGTTTTTTTTAGCAAACTTCAATGTTGGGGAATTGACTGGTTGTGGCTTTTGGCTATAGTTATTCAGAAAATTAAATGCACCAATATTTGACTATTTCGGTTAAATTGATTTGAAATATGTGGTAAAATGCACAAAAAATGAATTACATTTGAATAAACTTACATTATATCAGGGCGGCTTACTGTAGGTTGTTATTTAAGGTTAGTATATACGCAAAAAAAGAAACTACTGAACTATTATACAAAAAATAATTAATTGGGATATACAGATAGTTTAATATGCATTGAACATGTACATGAAAGCTTATTTTTGTTATTTTTGCTCATTCGAGCATGGCATATTACTTGGTATATCGGAAATTCCCTTCAGTCATTGAATCTATGCTGGGATCAAATGGATGTACTCCCTTATGGTGGTCGTGGCCGATTGATTGCAGTGTGATTGCAGGACCTCTGCGTACAAACTGATGATATTACTGATGTTTGCAATAAGTTTGGCTGTATATTGGTGGCAAAACTGATAGTAAATTAGTTGGCACTGTAATAAAATTAAGCAACTCTAGTGAAGTATGCATGATGGCGTAAAAAGTGTTAGCCAATGGATATGTGCTAATACCATTTTCGCTTGACCAATGTGTGAATCGAGATTTTCAAAATGATTTTTGCGCCCATTACTATAAAAAATTTACAATCGTTTCAAGCAGTTGATGACGTCTTAAGTTGGCAACCAATAAAACTGAAAACAAATGATTGCAGACAGTATCAATAACCTTGCAAGCTGCATTTCTGTCATAAATTTATTGTTATTCAGTTGTTATTACACATCTATGGCGAGCAGTCATCATGGTGTATAAGTTTATTATCAATTTATCATCGTTTTTTTAGTTTTAAACTGTTTTCACAAGCTTTGCAATCATTTTTCTTCAATGGGCTTTTTCTCGTTTAACCAGCAACTGTTCTTAAAAACCTCTTTGCGATTACACTAGCTTTGCTATAATTTTTGCTCTATATCCCTATTCTCGTAATTTTTCAGACCATGGAAGTGTTACTATTGCTCTAGAGGTGAAACGCAGGGTTTAATGAGCAAAAAACCTGAAACATTTGAACATATTCGAAAGTGCAAACTTAATAAATGTTCTGTCTTAACTCGCTGTTTAGGTGAGAGAGTGCATGGCAGCCGAGCCTCAGCTTGGACTCTGTATTAAAAAGTCTTGAAAAGACTACGCGGAGGGGATTTAGGGAGGAAATCGCAACTTAAAATCCAAAGTACGTGCGCATTACAGCCTTTGCAGGGACGGAATTCTCACGAAGAATCCAAATTTCTGTAAAAGCTTCTCCAAATCTTTGAGCGAAAAAGTGCGGCTTAGAAGTTCCTCTAGTGCTGCGTGTGCCTTGCAATCGATTAACTTTATCCTATGTGCCTCTTAACCGTTGGTTTTCACTAGATCGTCATTGGTATGCGCGGTAATGAGTCGCGTATATTCTCGCCGTCCCGAGATCCCCAATTCAATTTCGGTGCGCCTGGGTCTTACACCGAAGGCGCCCAATTTCTTAACCGACTTTGGATCGAAAGTGGAAACTTATTTCTCATAGAAATGGGGCGCCATTTCCTGCTTGTAAGCTTTCTTGCCAACCGATATTGGACTATCGGTTGGCAATTATGTTCCATTTTCTCCACAGAAAGCTGCTGGTTCGCCAGTTCCATCTAATCATGTATAAGCAATGGCCTTCTTGGTGTCGGTCAACACTTTTTAATGGATTCTTTAAAAAAAATGCTTTCTTGAAAATCGTATCACTTTTTGAGACAAAATGGAGTTTGGCTCCTGCTCCATTAAGTTTGGAGAAGAAGGTTGTGAATTGTTAGATGAGAAGCTCTATGCATAAGCTTCGTAATAGTTGAGAAAATCATTGTTATGGGGGCGTGTTCCCTGACCCCTCTACCCCCTATACTCCAATCTAATTCACTGATATATATGCAACGTGGTTATTTACGCAGTTTTTAAATAATAAAACAACTACATGTACACTGTAGATACCTAAATAACAGACATACACGTAGGTGCAAAGGGTAACTCCCAATTTCGCATACCACTCGTACCTGTTGTTCAGGGATATCGTTATTTTATTATTTAAAAAAAACGGCGTAAATAATCAACTGAAATAAATAAGAGTGAATTAGGTGACAACCCAGTCTGCATGTTGACAAGAAAAAAGTGATATTAGTAAGTTGTTAAATTAGGAAAATAAGTTAATTTACGCAACTGTTACACTTGGTCACAGTTACGTCACTAAGGGAAACATCGCCTTAAGTTTTTCCAGTTGACAAGAATCACGTAAAATTATGTTTGGACAGATTAAACACAAAAATAATCTTTCGTTATTTCTTTTAAAAATTGTCAATGCGAATATTTAGCATTAAAATTCATGAACTGGTTTATGGTACTAAATGCATAGATGTCAGGAAGGTTCGTGACCTGTGGCAAATTACATCTTTATTAACTTTCTGATATTTAGCATTTCATTGAATAACGAAAATATGGTTACTAGCCTCAATCGTCAAAAGATTTTCTGAGAATAGACTGTGCTTCACCAAACTGCTGAAACAGTCTTAGGTAGAAAAATAATGAGATACATGTACATTATTTTTGGGTTTTACTAGTCTATAATGTTTTATACATGTAGGTGTCATTTAGTGCATTTTTTGTAAACTTTCTACAGAAGAAAATGAACTTATGTAAATAATTTTAAAAGTTCACTCTTGGTAAAAGTGGTCCATAGGTGATTTACATGTATAACATATGTCGTATAATTCGTCGAATTCTGTTCATATATACAGAAAGTAGCGTGAAGTCTATTAATTCCCTCAAACCTTCAACAAATGCATAGCTTGTTATTGTTAAACAGAGAACTTAAAAGATGACAGACAATTCTGTGAAAGATATTAATATTGAAATTTTGAATTTAAAAACTTCAATTTGCGTTTTGCTTGTGAAATTTTGTTATACCTCCTGTATACTAGATTATTCCGAGCCAGCTTGACAAAGCCAACAAGCAAAACTGGTTCATGGACACCGGAAAGTGATTATTACTGACAATTAGTAAAAAGGATTCATCGTTTAGGTTCTCGAAATTTGCTCATAAATTTCGCTTGAATCCTCCTACGCTGGTAACAAGCTATTTGAGTTAATGAACAGCGTGGATCTAATGCACGGTGTTCCATAGCGCCTCGAGCCATTTATTTGGTGCGCATGCAGTTTCACCCAGTCTGATCAGATAAGTTTTATTTGCGGCAATTGAAATTGCAATAAATCCATGGGAATGTAGCGAATTTGTTTGGCGAACCAAACACGTGCAAAGCCTGCTTATAAATCCAAGCCGTGGGCTTTTGCATCATATCTGCAGCGAACTACAGTGGAGGCGCCTGCCCCATTGCCGTTAATCGTGCGGCTTTGGCAGCTGTCGAGTTTACATCGAAATCATCTCTCAATTTCCATTCAATCTCAGCATCTGTTTACATTGCACCATTGCGGGGTTAAAAAGCAAGGTAATTAAATTTCCGTCACGATGGAGCTTTTGTTTATGGGCTGCTGGATTTCTCCGCGGCTTGTATGCGGGCGGGTTTTGGCTGGTGTTATACGATGGATTATGGAATGCTCATTGTTATTCACACTGAGCAGCTTGGTTTTTAAGTGCTCGGATGTGTTTTAGATTCATCTGCAATGTGAATGGTTACATGTCTGCTAAACTTGCAGTGTAATTTTCCTAATTGCACCCGGAGCCAGTTGCATAAAACCCACTTTTCCTCCAAAGCGTCACTTTCAGGCGAAAGTGAAACTTACGATTTAAAAGTGCGTTGCAAAAAAGTACCCCTTTCGATGGTCTAAAGTGTCACTATGAAAAGGGACACTTAACAGGGCTCCTTTCGAGCCTAAACTTTCGGTCAGTTGCTTAAATATCGCCGCTCACGCCGTAATAAAATTACGTTTTTTTTTTTTTTTTGCTTTCGATACATTTTTGTTGCTTTTTACGCAATTATGGATTTTGGCAATTTAAAAAAGTACTAAGAAAATATCGTTTTAAAACAGTTGCCAACTCTTTGTCCAACGAAATGTCTATAATTGTGTGATTTTTTTAAGCGGTATCTGTTTTAAGGCCATATTGCATATGGAAGACAATTGGGGCACCCTGTAAACATCTGTCATCGTTGTTGACCAATATCTCAGACAATTTACGACCGATTTGAATGCGGTTTGGACCTAAATATATAGATTAGGTCCTCACCTGTCGATCTGATAGTTTCAGAGCTCACGAAGCCAAACATTTAAAGAAATTTTAATTACATAAATGACTGAGTACTATAGGATTGTGGTTTATTAACAAAAGAAATTCACCCATTGAGTATTATAAGTGTTTGAGTTCGTAGAGGCTAAGGAATCGGTGCAGTTCCCCTACTTGTCAGCCCCCTCCCCCCCCTATAGTGGTAAAAACTGTAAAAAAAACATTGAAAATATTGATCCAAAGTTCACTCAGTTTGACACGGATGTTCAAACAGAAGCAAAGTAATCAAATAAGCATGGGACAATGCTTAGCTATGCTGCAGAATATGCAAACTATTATCCAAGACATGGTGAACTTGGAAAGTCAGGGAAATTGGGAAATCTTTGAAAAGTCTGGGCAATTCAACAAAGTAATATATTTTACGTATAGCTAATTATTCGTAACAAAAAATTCAGAGATCACAAGCAGTTCTATGGAAGAAGGCAATGGAATTGTCTATTTGAATACATGTTCCTGTTTCCTATTGAAAATATTTTGTATTACTTTCCTATCAATGGCATGGGCCATATTTTTTTGCAGTTTCAGTGGTTAGGGTGGTTATAAGGGAAATATGTTTTAAAACATGCAAAGTCAGAGGAGTTAAACTTTCATCAAGATATCATCCCTGTATTCAAATGTGGGCTTCTCCTAATGACTCGTAGGCTAGCAGTGATTGCCTAACAGTTGGGCAGCTTATTCTTTTTAATATGCCGTTTGTATTTGTACATGTATGTCCGAAAGTTTATTGACACATGGAAATTGTTTATGGTATTGTTGTTGGATAAGTTTGCATTTTTGACTAAGTACAAATTGATTTAGTTTCCTTGAAACGCATTTTCAATGCCCCTAACTCAAGTTATGGTTCATAATTAGGATTAATTGCAAATTTAAATTATACATGTTTTGATAAAATCCACAAACATTAAATGTTCATACCATGGTTCATAATTAGGATTAATTGCAAATTTAAATTAAAAATGTTTTGATAAAATCCGCTAACATTAAATGTACACAAGTTATTATGAGAATATAATAAGTTATCATGAGAATCAAATGGGTAAATTTAATTTGAAATACTGCAACGTTGAGTTTTTTATTAATCATGACTTTGGTGCAGTTAGGAAAATTAACAAACCGTCGCAATTTGAAATAAACGTACCTGCGTATGACTTTGTTCTAGCCCGAATTTTAATGTTCCAAACCTAAGTTGTGATTCTTTGCAAATTAAAAATGATGCACTTATATGTTTTGAAGAATGTACAATAACATTGCATTTGCATCGTTAAAGAAGCTATCCTGAGGATGAAATTTAGATAGTCTTTTTTGGATTGGTTAGTTTAATCTGAAAACAGCGTCAAAGAAAAATACCAGAAAATAAATTACAAGGACATTTTCGTCACTTTAAATCTTGAGAATCTGTCTTGCCCGAAACATCCCTAAAGCATCAACGCCCTATTCTTTCTCCAATTCCGCCATTTTAAGTTTTCCGAGCTAAGCCCCTTAAGCACCAAAACCGACATTGTCATCTTTGCAGAGCCATTATATATATAAGGGTTTCTTGCAGTTTCGTTTGCCCATGGAAGCTAATTGCCCATTTTGGCCGAATACATCTTTTACATGCCATTTACCCCTTTTCAACCATGGAGGAAGACAAGCCAAGCGTATGCTGGAGACGCACAGTTGATGATGTGGATTTCTGTTTTGCCAAATTTAACCCGCAAAGGCCAATTGCCCATACGGTGGCGAACTCCGTAATGGGCGATTTATCAGTCCATTACTTCTAAGGGCCGATTAGGCGACTGACGAAACGAGATGACATATTGCAACCTGCAACGAGAATAAGAACACGCCAACAATTGAATGATTTTGACACAAATCCTTTCTGGAAGGTTGCAAGAGCCAATTGACAACTGCAAGTTGCAACCATGGGCATGGTCTGGATATGAAATTTTTTTTGCCAACCAGAAATATACGAGATGAAATTGTGGTTTTGACCGCGAGGTAGGAAATGGGTGAAGCGTTTTTATTGTATTTTCCATTTGTGGAGGAAGGATTACGTTAAGCCGAAAGAGCTGTTACCACACTGCTTTTATGGGACCTGGAGTCGGACAGGGGCCTGAAAAAGTGAGAGATTTGTTGACTCGGATTTTCAGCTTAGAGCGCTGCTCACGCTGGATAGCCTGCTTGTTCTTTGCCCGGGGCACCTTGGGCTTGCAGTAAGCGCTGGAAATGGGAGTCCATCAGTTCCATAGCCGCTGGGGCTTTGGCGGAAGGTGTTGAGGGTTGCAGTTGATTTTGATGACGTTGTTCTTTGAAAGTGCTTGTTTAGTCAAGGTGAACTCTGCTGCCTTAATCCGCACTCTGCCTGAGGCTTACAGTATGCTCTTGCCTGGCTAAGTGCATGCTCGTTTGGACAATGCAAGTGTTTGGCGATGGTCAAGGCATGGACACAGCGGTTTGTTCCAAGGAAGGTGTCCATTGTTCAAGCCTACATCCGCTTAAATGGCACTTAGGAGAACATAGGCGATTACGGTTGCATTAGCAGGAAAAAATCCAGTATTTGCATTGAAGAACATAGGGACCCTGAAACTGGTATGTCCAATCTGGAAATGTTCCCTTGCCATGATGTTTAGTCCACTACCTGGAAAACATGGAAAGTTAGGGTGCTGGGGTGGTGGTGGAAAACGGCAGAATTTCTCATATTGGTCCTGGAATTTTTCGTGTACGCAAAATTTTCTAGCCTGAATCTTTTTGAAAAGTTTAATTTACCCCAAAATGCTAATTTGGTGGAGGGAATTTTGAAACGAAACCACCGAGGTGGTAGAACTTGTCATGCCAATCCGCTTATGGAATTGCATGCCCATACGGATTCTTACTA
>JAQGAF010005597.1:0-11753 GCA_034687865.1 Kryphioiulus occultus | reverse complement strand
ATATTGACGCATACTGTCATTTCTACTGATTCTAAAGTGACTGACAGTATTACTAACCGTGTAGGGTCCCCTTAAAACTGCTGTTGCAAACTTTACTCATTGCATCAGAAACTGTCTTTCAATTCAATTCAACTCAGTACCCTACTATCAGTAACTGAATACCGCGTGGTTCAACTCAGTATCCTACATGTTTTACTGAGTTAATCGCACGCATGAGTTAGGTTATAGTGTAATTCAACTCAATTTCGATCAACAAATACGGACAGTACCGGTAATAATGATGGTGTTATGAGTGCACTATTGATGGATTGGTGTTCCATTCGCATTACTGACGATTATCCGAATATTTGGAGAACTTACTGTCAGTATCGGAATAATGACAGTAATACTGACTGATTGACTGTGATGGATTGATTTTCCATTCGCATTACTAACGATTATCCGAATTTTTGGATAACTTACCGTCAGTATCTGAATAATGACCGCAAAATACATTTTTGGTTTCACGCAGTCCTCAAGTGCATAATAATTTCAACAAATACTGACAGTTATTCTGATGGTGTAATGGGTGCACTATTGATGGTTTGATGTTCCATTCTCATATTACTAACTTACTGTCTTTGACTAACTTACTGTCAGTATTGGAATGATGACAGTAACACCAATGACAGTAATTACATTTGCAAATACTACAATCAAGTGCGTAATAATTCCAACAAGTACGGACAGTAATACTGATTGTGTAATGGGTGCGCCATTGATGGATTGATATTCCAGTCTAATTACTGGCGAATATCCGAATTTTTGGGCAACACTGTCAGTATCGGAATGATGACATTAACACCGAATCAGAAAAATCATGTCACAACACATGAATCGTGCCGAAATTACTTTCGACTCGCCCTGTATTCCTCCGTCCTTCATTCGTCCTTGGTGTGGCTCAACATATCGTCACCAGGGGGCAGCACGCGGGGGCGCTTGATAAACCAGAACGATGGAGAAGAACGAAGCTATGCTAGGAAAATCACCTTGTGGGACCAGAATTTGCATCCAAGCACAAAATCCACGATAGATTTCGGTGGACGAGGAGGAAGATAAGAGTAAAACGACCAAAAAAAATCATCGATTTTGAACAGATTTTGAACAGTTCATTTTGTTGCCTTTGTCATTAACCATCACAGTCCAAGCTTCGAGATGTGTCATCCAAGAAGCAGGAGAAGATGATGAGCAATGTTAGAAAAAGCACAGTGTGAAAGACCACTCGAGACCCAAGACCATTAAGAAAACCGGGTAACAGAGACCATAAATCAGTAAACAAATATGAAGAAAATCTGCTAATTTGTACCGTAATTGGATTGACATTTTGTGATGCCCAGGAAGCAGAAGAAGACTGACAACATCAGCAGCCCTAACCTGGAATAACCACCCAAAAAAAACTACTGAAAAGGACAACATTTGCGGCTTGCCTTCGAGGACCGAGGACCGTAATTGGATTGCCTTTTGTGATGTCAAAGACATCAATGACATTTGTGATGTCTAGGAAGCATAGAAAGATTGACAACGTCAGCAAACCTAACCAGGAATAACCACAAAAAAAACACAGAACTGCTGAAAAAGACTAGATTTGCGGCTTGCGGTTGGTAGGTTGCTGGGGTTTAAAAAAGGAAAATAGTGCTCAAACAGTGACAGGAAGTAACACAAACCTCGTAAACAAAACCACCGTGGGAAATACAACCTTAACAAAATCTGGCAATTGGGACTGTAATTGGATTGACTCAATGAAGCTAAGACCCAGGCATAAGACCCATCAGCCATAACCAGGATTAACCGCAACAACCGCTGAAAAGGACTAAATTTACGGCTTGCGGTTGGCAGGTTGTTGGGGTTTAAAAAGTCAAAATAGTGCTCAAACAATGCGGGGAAGTAACGCAAACCTCATAAGCAAAACCACCGTGGGAAATACAACCTTAACAAAATCTGGCAATTGGGACCATAACTGGATTGACTCAATGACATTTGTGGTGTCAACGAAGCTAAGAAAGGTTCGCAACACCAGCAGCCCTAACCTGGAATAACCACACAAAAAAACTACTGAAAAGGACAACATTTGCAGCTTGCGGTTGGTAGGTTGTTGGGGTTTAAAAAGTCAAAATAGAGCTCAAACAATGACAGGAAGTAACGCAAACGTCATAAGCAAAATCACGGTGTGAAATACATCCTTCGGAAAATCTGGCAATTGTGACCAAAATTAGATTGACTCATTGACATTTGTGTTGTCCGCGAAGCCGAGGAAGGTTCGCAACACCAGCAGCCCTAACCTTGAATAACCGCAAAAACCGTTGGAAAGGACTACATTTGCGGTTTGTAGGTTGTTGCGGTTTAAAGCCGCAATCCCGCAAGGCTGAACAGTGCTCAAACAATGACAGGAAGTAACACAAACCTCGTAAGCAAAAGCACGGTGTGAAATACGAAATCCATAGCAGGGACCGTAACCCAACGACATTTGATGTCCACGAAGCCGAGAAAGGTTTGCATCATCGGCAGCCCTAACCTGGAATAACCGCAAAACTGGAACCTGGAAAACCGCTTGCGGTTGGTTGGTGGCTTCTTTAGGTTTAAAAAGCATAATCCCGCAAGACAAAATAGTGCTCAAACAATGACAAGAAGTAACAGAAACCTAGTTTGTTTGTTTGTGAGGTTTTTAACGTTGGTCTATTCCCAAACCCAGTAAGCAACAACAAAACCAACATAGGCTTTGCGGCTCAACCACGTCAACCGTGAATGTACTGTCATCCCGTTACTCCCGTAGGAAAGCCGATGGTCAAAGACAGGAAGTAACACAAACCTAGTAAGCAACAACCAAACCAACATAAGCTTTATGGCTCGACCACGTCAACCGTGAATGGACAGACATCCCGTTACGCCCATAGGCAAGCCGATGGTAATCACAGGTCAGCTAGGTCCCAAAATGTCCGAGGATTGCGACAAACCAACTATAGCTTCGGTAGATCCCGAAGCGGGAGAGACAAGCGTGGAACCAACCACCGAAACTATGACTTCACCCACCGAAACCATGACTTCACCCACCGAAACCACAAAACCAAAGCAGCGGCGGCAGCGTCGCAAGAAGCGCCACCACAAAGCGTACGTGCCTGGCAATTCCAAGTCCATGCGGCGGGTCAAGCGGCTTGGCTACACCCCGGAGCACAACAAGCGTGGCTACAGGCTGGAGCGGGCCGTGCCGCGGGTCGTGCCGCAAGCAGCTGCGGCGGAGCCCGACCACGAGGGCTGCCTGGGCACTGCGGTGCAGGTGGCCGCCGAGTACCCCCGCAGCTCCTCCCGCAAGAAGGTCATCTTCTACTCGTACACCAAGGTGAACGGCAAGTCGACCCGCTACCTGCACGAGACTCCCGAGGAGCAAGCGGCACGCCGCGCAAAGTACAAGGAGCGCAACCGCAAGTACGCGGCGAGGGAGACGGAGGAGCAGCACCGGCAGCGGCTGGAGCGGCGGCGGCTGCGCAGGATCGCAGACCGTGCCGCGGCCGGCCTACCCGTCGACTTACCGGTGGTCGGGTGCCGCAGGAGGCGGCGGGCTGCGGTGACGGCGGCGGCACCGCAGGTCGTGGTGGAGACCCCGGAGCCGCAAGAGCCCGAGGAGGAGCCAGAGATTCAAGAACCGCTGCCGGATCAACCGCCGCCATGGAAGGATGTGGATGACGGGCAGCTTGACGCGCTGCACCGCGAGTGCGCCGAGTTCGACCGCTACGTGACGGAGAAGCTTCGCGAGGCCATGGCCATGCGGCTGGAGATTGCGTACTGGCAGCACGAGCCGGAACAGGTATATAGGTATATTACGAACGTGTCACGAGCTGGTCACTCTGACACTAGGGTTAGAAATTAGCAACGGTTATTTGCGGAAGATTTTGAAAAAAAATAAGCTTGGTTTTGTTTGATTGTGAGATTTTTAACATTGGCCTATGCTTGGCTTTGTGGTACAGTGGACTCCGCTTAATGGGATCGCGGATAATGTTATCGTTGTCGAAATCGCCGAGTCACATAGGATTCGTAAAACACGATCAATGAGAATTTTCGGAAGAAAATGTCTAAAATGATGTCCCATCTGCTATGAATAGTGAAAATTTGAAGGAATATTCTTCTAAATTTTCGATATTTATTGACGAAAATATTCAACGGGCAGCTCCAATGACTAAATCAGGCACTTGCAAGACTATTTGTGAGTCAAACAGAGCTGACTGATGAAAATGAATTTGATGTTGACGAATATGAAAGTTGCATCTTAGTCGAGAAACCACCAAAAAATGTTGAGATGACAGAAGCACCAATAAGTTTACCTTGGTTGGCAACATAGGTCAATTGTTTTACAAATACAATACGTGAATGAATACGAGAATTTCATTAACAAATTTACGCAGAAACAATTGTTAGCAAACCAATATAAGTGGGGTTTAGTTGTAAAGTTAAATTACGCGATGTTTATGTACATAAGAATTCAAATAAAGTAACGATCGCCTTTTGTTGTTATTCGGCTATTGTTATCGAAATAGCCTGGACCCAATGTGATCCCGTTAAGCAAAATCCACTGTATTTGAAAGTCAATTGATCTATGCTGTCCACCGAGGTAAATTAATTAGTGCTTCTGTCATCTCAACATTTTTTGGTGGTTTCTCAACTAAGATGCACCTTTCATATTCGCCGACATCAAATTCGTTTTCATCAGTCAGCTCTGTTTGACTCACGGATAGTCTAGCGAGTGCCGGATTTAGTCATTGGGGCTGCTACTGGAATATTTCGTCAATGAATATCAAAAATTTGGAAGAATATTCCTGGAAATTCTCGCTATTCATAGCAGGTGGTACACCATTTTAGACATTTTCTTCCGAAACTTCTCATTACTCGTGTTTTACGAATCCTCCATGAGGGAAAAGGATAACATTAAGCGAATTGCTGATTACAATAACCGATGATTTCACCGTGTATTTGTATACGAGCCCACTGTACTGTGTAAAGACTAGCTTCGGTTAGTGGACGATACTTGCCTCGAAAGATTCCTCGGCATCGGCCGATCTAACGTTGTCCAATTTGAAACTTGCAGGTAAACTCCGAGGCCGCTGCCACCAGTTATTCGTCGCCAGTGTCCACCAACGGGTACCGGAGCAGCGCCGCCACGCAGAAGCCGCCCAGTGGCGCTGTGTTGTACTCGAACGATCCCGTGGACCCGGAAATCGCCCTGCTCGAGACCAGCGACGAGACTTTCGTGCCGGTGCAGGTGATCATCCAAACGTGCGACGACTTCGACGACATGCTGGAGATCGAAGAAAACGCATGAGTCGCTGCCAAATCCCATTCCCCGCATCATACGTCGCCACGAACTCATTATCTTTCTCTCTTCATTGTCGTTTGTAATTTTTCAGAATAAAACACGAGGCGTTTAGTAACAGTTCGGTGTTTCTGGTCCACTCGTCTTGCTCTCCCGGCAGGCTTGAAAGGATCACTGTAGTGTGGTTTTTGTCTAAAGTTGAGAGATGTCGCGCAACCTATGCCGTTTTCAATAATACATGCGAGATAATAATTTTAGATTGGTTAATTCAGCGCTTCACTTACGTTGGTTTAAACGTCACGATGAAATTGGGGAAACTCGTCACCCGAGAGAAGTGTGGATTCACACTTTTTGGAAAATCAAGGAAATTTCGATAGCAGGGTGTCTACTGGATTTGGTATTTCATATTCCATGACTTTTCCATGACTTCAAAAAATGTTCCATGCTTATTAGAATATGGGGCGGTTCAAGTTTTGTCATGATTAAATAGTGATTTTCAAAAACATTCTCTGCCACCGTAATGACATTATTATATGGCCAAAAGCAATGCATAGGCGAAATATTTTGCAAAAATAAGTGGCAAATGAAGAATTTAAACCCAAATTTTTTTTGTGAATTAAATCAAAAGACAAAAATGCTATTATCCTGTTGCAAATTTCCTGACTTTTCCATGACTTCCATGACTTGAATCTGATTTCATATTCAGTATAGACACCATGGATAGCATGCATCAACCAATTGATTATTCATAGTCTTATAATAATTTGGGATAAAATCCATTATTTTACTCATTTTAAAAAATCCCATATAAAGCATAAGGGAAAAGGCAAAAATTCCATGACCCTATTGTACATTTCCCGACTTTTCCATGACCCTAATGTAAATTTCACAACTTTTCCATGACTTTCATGACATGAATTTCATTTCATGACTTTTCCATGACCGGCAGACACCCTAGATCGCATGCATCAACCAATCGAATTCATAGTCTTATAACAATTTGGGATTAAATCCATCACTTTCCTCATTTAAAAAGAAATCTCTCATACAGTGTCAGGGAATTCGTGAAAATGTAGGGGAAACAGAAGGAAATCAAGTCAAGGAAATCGACTTGAGAATACGACTGGTAACCCTGGAAGTCGAAAATAGCGGTGTGTCCTAATCTGAAACTTGAAATTATCTAAACAGGTTGTGTTGCTCGAGTGAGAGCTAATGCCGGTTCACCACGGTTAATCTCACGAATATGTTGTAGCCGAAATAGCCAATGACCACAACCGGACCGTGCACCAAACCTTCGATTTGGGCTTTTTGATAAACCTTGTCGTGAACATTTAAAACTTCACACATTTTAATATTATTCGACCGAGCACGTCGACTCGTGCAAGTCTGTTTGGTATACAAATTACAAAATTCGGTGCATTCCCTGCAAATTAAAGCTGGGTTAACGACTGCCGGTACCAGTGCCATTAATACAGGCATGAGGAGAATTGCAATAGTCGCTAAAATCACACCAAAAACGCTATGAATTTTCTACCATGTTACTTTTAACGTAGTCGCCCTTCGAAAGCATTTACATCGAGGGTCCCTTAAACGCGTTCATTTTCCGGAGACATCACCCGTTCATAAAACCATTTCTGAATTCACTCGAGTAAGCAAAATCACTTGATAATGCAATTACTGCATCGCCTCACCTGCAAGAATCGAGTAAAAATGCGTTTTTCTCAGCAACCAAATGTCGGATTTAAAATCCGACAAATGTGTTTCCTAGACAATGTATTCCCATTTATAATTCGCCTAGTGTGAAAAGCATTTCTGCCGAGTTTCTCCGGAGAATAGCCGTAGAACTCGTGCGGCTACTTCCGGTGTAGTGGTCATTTTATCGAGAAACCATTAATTAACAATATGTCCGGATGCGTGTTCATTAAGCTCCGATACTCGAATTGCATTCAGAAACACTTTTATAGCCGCGGGGTTACGAGAATGCGTATGTCATGCATAATGCAAATTTGCGTTGCTTTAAGTTAGACATTTTGCGCCTCAAATGTGCTTAAGGAATTTTACGCAATTAGGCGAATTATAAAGAGTAATAAATTGCCTACGAAACACATTTGTTCCGATTTTAAAATCCGACATTTGGTTTCTGAGAAAAACACATTTTTACTCGATTCATGCAGGTGAGTCGATTTTTTGGCACGCTAGTGTACATCTCTTCAGCCAAGAATTCTTCGATAAACGTGTCTTTGGGGCAGCAGATACCATCGAGTCTGAAGGCGCAAACCCTGAAAACGAGCCAAATGAACAACACTCTGTCACTGTCACTTCTTGCCCTCCTTGGGTCCATCCGCGTGCTTCTTGGCGGCCAGTTCCCGCAGGCTCCTCAGTGCCTGCATCCTGTCCGGATCGCACTCCGGCTGCTGTTCGAACCACTTGAGTCCCTTGTCGAACGCGGCCGCGGCCTGCGCATGCTTGGGGCAGGCCTGCTTCTGCCGCTTTATCTTGTCCAGCACCCTTGCCAGGTTCCTCTCCCGGAACGTGTCCTCCTTGACCAGGGCGAGCACGCGGCGCTGCAGCGTAGCCGACGAGGACGGGTCCACCAGGTCCGTGGGCAACCCCTGCATGTCCGACTGGCTGATGCCGTGCCTCGCCTTGAAGTTCTTCAGCCATCCGCTGCTGGCCTTGAAGTCCGAGGGTCCCTTGAGCTGCGCGCTCGTCTCCAGCGCCCGCTCGCACAGCTGCGGTCCTGACACGGATTCGCCTCGCAGCCGCTTCTGCCGGAACCACTTGAGCACGGCTTCGTCCACGCGCTCGTCGTTGGCCCGCTTCATGGTCTTGCGCGTGGATCCGGCGGCGCAGTGCTCCAGCGTGCTGACGTAGCGCGAGATTGACGGCGCGTTCTTGCGCAGGTCGTACATGGTGGACATGCCCACGTGGTACTCGGCGGCCAGCTTGGACAGCGACTCGCCCTTCTCCATGCGGTCCAGGATGTCGATCTTGTGCTTCAGCTGCAGCACCACGCGCTTGCGCTTGGCAGCCATCGCCCTTCTTCTTCTTGCTACGCAATGACTCCTCTCGAAGCGAATGAAACCCGGTATATTTTCCTTCTTCGCGATGCCGTAACTGTCCAAACCTACTATTTTGCACTAGAACCTCGACGCATCGAAGGTAAGTTTTGTAAATTCGGACAAGTCCATTTGCACGTGTCATCGACTGAGCACACGCGATATTTGAAAAATTGTTCGGTGTTTTCAACAGTTCGCTTAACTGACAGGAATCGAACCAGGTGTCTTCCTTATGCGCGATCCCGGGACCTGATCAAGTCGCACGATCCCTTAACTGGCTGAACCTTCCTTCCTGTACTAATACCTGGACTTAGCAAAAGGTCGTTTTGCGTGTTTGTCTTCTTTCTTTGCGATCCCGTAACCGTCCAAACCTACTATTTTGGTACCAGAACCTCTACGCATCGAAGGCAGTTTCGCAACTTTCGATAAGTCTATTTGCATGGGTCCTCGTCTGAGCACCCAAATTGTCTGGATTGTTTTTATTTTTCAACAGTTCGCTCAACGGTCTTTCTTCCTTCTGTCTGGTCCCGTAACTGCCGATATTTGCTTTCCTGTAGCCTACTAGAACCTCGACTTATTGCAGGTTGTTTCGCAAATTTTGTCTTAACTTTTCAGCGAGACTGTTCGCACAGGTTATTTCTTCTGAACACCCATGGTTGGCAGAATTCGTCTTCTTATTTTTCGAGTTTGCTCGACACGAATCGAACCTGGTGCGGTCACGGGATCTGATCCCGGCGTACGATTCCTTTACTGGCAAAATCTCCCTTCTTGTACTAAAACCTCGACTTAGCGAAGGTCGTTTTGCAACTTGCCAAGTCCATTTGCACAGGTCCTCGTCTGAGCACCCAGGATTGTCTGGATTGTTTTTATTTTTCGACAGTTCGCTCAACACGAATCGAACCCGGTCTATCTTCCTTCTGTTTGATCCCGGGGATTCGATCCCGTAACTGTCAAATCCCACTTTCTTGCAGTAGAACCTCGACTCGACTCACTGCAGGTCGTTTTGCAACTTTTGTCTTGACTTTTCAGCAAGACTGTTCGCACGGTTATTTCTTCCGAACACCCAGGATTGGCGGAATTCGTCTTCTTAATCGTCGACAGTTCGCACGACACCAATCTGTGCGATCTTGCCGTACGACGCCTCGACTGGCTAAACCTTCCTTGTACTTAAACCTCGACGTATCGAAGGTCGTTTTGCAAATTTCGCCAAATCTGTTTGCACCAGTCTTCATCTGAGAACCCATGCAGGATTGGCAACGATAGTAATGCTTGCAGCTTCTTCAACGATTCTCCGCACGAATCGAACCCTGTCTTCACCTCTGCGCGATCCTGTGCCCCTGATCCCGTAGCTGTCAAATTCGTCTTCCCTGCCTTAAAAGCCTGACCGGCCTTGGGTCAATTTGCAACTTACGACTCGACTTCGAGCAAGTCTGTTGGCACGGGTCTTTGCCGCGAACTGATGACTTCTCGATTCGGAGGATCTCGTTACGCCATCAGTTTTTCGGGCTCGCTTTATTCGAGGACTTTCCAGACAGCAGTCCTGTGAAACTCTGTATATTTTTTTTTTTGCACCGGAGAATGCTGAGGAACTTCTTCCGAGAGTCCGGAATCGGTAGCGCGAAGGAAATCGTCGCTGGATCGACCGCACACGGCGCACCTTTTAAAAGGCGGATCAGATCGGGATTATGCAGCTGGCACCAGTTTCCACAACTACGTACGCAGTACACATTTTTGGTTACTTTACTCCAGACATTACTTTGGCGACTTCCGGATAATCGACGTCGGTGCTACTAAAGATGGCGTTTTCGTTTCGCTGCCATTGTGTTCCGAGCCAGTATCATTCAGTGCGCTGGAAAACGTTCAATACACTCAATATGCTCACGCACCCGAAACCTCATCAGGCTCTTCATCAATTCGAGACACGAACTTTTCAACTTGTCAACTACTGCTGTTCCGGATGATCGACGCCTTCTGGAACCGAAATCGTCCATGCAGCTCTTACTTTCCACGAAAACAAACTACTTCTCGTTTCAGAAATACTTCGAAAACCAACCTGTTTTTTTTCCCGTCAAATCGCGCTTTAGTCTCTTCGGTTGTCTGTTCCGACTTTTCAGAGCCGAATTCGTTGTTTTTGGGCGTGATAACAAGAGACAACAGAGGCGTGAAAACAACAACACCACTGGAATCACGGAATAAGAACGTTTCACGGATAATCGAACGCCGTCCGTCAGCGCCATCTGGCGGCTGCAATCCCCCGAGGCGCACGCTCGCATTCTTTGGCTCGTATCGCTCGTCCGTGGTGTTTCTAACTCGCGAGGCGTCAAGCCTACCGACCGACGCAATCGGCAGGATGGCACCTCGTCGTCATTCGTGCGTTTGCGGGTCCTCTCGTCCGCGAGGCATGAATCGTCGGAGGAGCCGCCCACTTGTACAGAGTGAAGCAAAATTTTCGGGGGTTTTGAGCAGGAGTCTGGGAATGTCATCTTCGTGGACGAAGAAGAAGGTTTGCGAGAATGCTGCGTCCCCAACTGTGGTCAGAGGAGGGTCAGGAGGAGCACAGGTACCAAATGCGAATTGAGCAACAACAGCTAACGTTATCCTCCAGTTATTTGCGTGAGAATCCCATGATCAGATCGTTTGGCAATATAAGCTAGAACTGATCATCCTGCAAGATATCACGTAACTGATCATCATCTTTCAAGATAAAAGGATGTATGGAAGAGCAAGTTTTCAGTTACTTTCCAAGTTTCCCCTGAATGACACGGATGGATTTTTCCATCGCTTCCCTAGGTTAATATGCGAATGTGTCAAAGCTGGTCGACCCAAAGAGAAAATGCATCTTTTCTGACTGTTGAAAAACTGCGGTTTCAATGTAAAATCGTGAAGGGGACCCTACACGAGAATTATTACTGTCAGTTTCGACAAATACGGATCGTGTAAGGGCGATACTGATGTATTGACTTTCGATAATGACGATTATCTGAATTTTCGGATAACTACTGTCAATATCAAGATATTGACAGTAATACTGAACGTGTAAGGGCATTCGTCAGTTACTCTGTCAGTATTGCGCCAGCAGCCATAGAAGGCGGACGTGCCACTTACGTTGAATTTCGTAAGGGGACCCTAGACGGGAATTATTACTGTCAGTTTCGACAAATACGTATCGTGTAAGGGCAATACTGATGTATTGACTTTCGATAATGACGATTATCTGGATTTTCGGATAACTACTGTTAATATCAAGATATTGACAGTAATACTGAACGTGTAAGGGCGTTCGTCAGTTACTCTGTCAGTATTGCGCCAGCAGCCATAGAAGGCGGACGTGCCACTTACGTTGAATTTCGTAAGGG
>JAQGAF010005596.1:0-11754 GCA_034687865.1 Kryphioiulus occultus | reverse complement strand
ACACGTCAAAATTTTTATTCCATGGCACGAGATCTGCTCCCATTGATTTGCAATGCTACACGTGACGTCACAAGTTTCGTCACGTTCACGTTTAACGTGGAGCTGACACTCTCTATTTTCTAGGAAAAGTGGGTTTTATGCAATCGGCTCCAGAGCGGCGAAATCCGCACTAAAATGACCCACTTTTACCAGAGTTTTTGGTGGGTAGAATGTTGCTTGTTTTTGTTCGAATGGCGTCGCTGGATGGCGCCACGAGCGAGGACTCCGCAAACTCCTGTTTGGGGTTAGCCCCATGTTGGCGACAAAAATTAGGTCGTGCGCGCCGGGAGATCGCAATTTTGCGATATCGCGTCGGAAAAGGGTCGGATGACAGATAGTCGATTAGACGTGGTAATCTTTGGCCAGAAAACTGCAATGAAATGTAGGTCTGTGCGAGGCAGGAAATCGGACTAATGTATCACGTAATTCGCGGATTATCTCTTAGGTAAATAAAAACAAGAAAAACACGTTTCTATACAGTACGTGTATCTTGTTCCAGATTCGTTGATTTGGCGATTTATGCGCCACCCCCGCTCTCCACGGGGATCGTAAACTGGCACGTGCGTGGCCTCGTTTGGGGAGAAAATTACTTAAGTCATAACCGGGATTGCGCAATCCGTTACTTAATTCAGATTGGGGTCGTTTATTAAAGGTGCGTTTACACTAAATAGCGAAACGTGCTATATTGCAAAAGTTAGACAACTTGTTTGAAAATGAGAAGAAGAAGTTTATTAACATCTTATAGTAATCGATTGGGTGTTATATAACAAATTTTACAACATAGTTAACAACTAATTTGGTATATTACAATGTTTTGTAATACAGTGTAAACGCAACTGTTACGTAGAAAAGCCTTAATTCGCGATGCCCTTCATGTTTCCCCTCAATTGATGGCACAGTGTCCCCCAAGCCTCAATAATGATTAAATTCCCCTGGTTCACGAAATAAAATAATTAATGTACTGCGGTATATTCCCTGCTCCAAATGTGCACAAAATATGCATATTTCAAGTTTATAACCATAGTTGTCTAGTGAACAAGAATGACATCTGCCCTAGCTCTAAGAATGTATCGCTTTAATGTTTCTTTCTTCTTTTTTATTACAACCTTTATACTAACTTAACGTGTTTCACCTCTGTCTGTTTTCGACCTTTACGAAATCATTTTATAACCGACTTTGGTATACATCTTCCATTTGCCCAATATTTCATGTCATTTAAGTTTATGAAGCAAAGTCGATTCGTTCATGAGAAATTAACAACGTTAAACTTTTAAAACATACCTTCCAAATCGTGCATGATTCAAAAATGCTTTCGAAACCGACGTGTCCCAGAATACATATAGTTTTAACAACTCACATTATAAAAGGTTGTACTCCAAAAACGTAAGGTTTTCTTGGCGCCTAATTTCTTCTTTATTGTGGCTACCCTAACATGACCTAACCAAACCTAACCTAAACTGTCCTAAAAATGTATTTTTTTATGTTGGCTGCACCACTGGCAATCACTGCCAACCTACGTTCCTTTAGGAGAAGCTAGTCCACTTAAAAGAGATCTACGCTGAAGCAGGGCAGCAGCAGGGAACGTACCTTAGCATAACCAAATAAAACTACTAATTAAGATACTAAATATACTTGTTGTTTACTGACTTTTCTCGATGATGTACAAAATTTCCATTATTCTTCGTATTTGTATTTCCTCGAGATAAGACATATATAACGCCACAGGTTCGGCAACACTGCAAGAATCAAGGAAAGTCCAGTTTTCTACGCTGTTCTATCTCAAGGAGTTTTCGGTGAATTGTTATTGTCGGTGGAGGGGAAAGGCGTTCGCAAATAGCCGAGAAATGTTGAGCAACGGCGTTTCAACCTGAACTTATAGGCAAACAAGTCAATATGTTTTTATTGATTTTCTTCAGTTCTGAAGACGAACTTGGTTCTTGCTGTCGCTCCTATTCAGCGTTTCTATTTTGGGCGATGTATAGGAGATACAGATGCTACCAACTTCAGGTATTATTACCGGATGACCAGCTGCGATCGCGTGTAACCGATGTCTATCAGTGTCTAAAACGTATTCGAGCATCGAGTACACTTATTTACTACGAAAATAATCCGCAGATCCAATGAGAATTGGAATCCAGAATGCCTCTGGCTATATATGGCAATATGGAACCATATAGACAGGAGAGCCATGGAAGTGACCATTGAATGACGGCCATTTTGTTGGAAATTGCTCAGTATTATGTAGGCTATATTTTTGAGGTAGCCCTATATAGTACTATATTTTTAGAAAAAAATCCTACTTTTTTCCCTATATTTTACTGCAACGGCTGTGGCAAAGAAAAATATGGATTCTAGCTACAATTCATCATCTGAGATAAATTTCTGGTTTCGTTTTGTTTAAAAAATTGCCTACGACATTCTCTCGATTTCAATTATTAATATTTCTAAGAATGTCTTATGGCTAGTTCTCGTATGCCGTTCTCTTAAAATGTTAATATTTACATCCACACAATTTTTTTTAGAAAAGCAAGCTTTAAGTCAAAAGTGCTGTTTTTTTACAAAAATTGCCTAGAGCATTCTCTTGAATATTGGCTAGGTTTTTTAATTTCGCCTGTGGCGTTTATCAGATATTTGCACGTGAAGGAATGTGAAAAAAATCGGATATTTACATGTGAAAAGGGGTGAAAAATTGTATACAACTGGCGACACGCCTTTGAGCAATTGAAATGGTAAAGTCGAAAATGCTCTAAACTGCAGTAATTTACTGACTTTTTTATAAAGAAATCCTATATTTTTTTTTCCTTTTTCCTATACATGTATTCTTATATTTTTTTTCCTTTTTCAAATACATGTACATGTATTCTTCCTATATTTTTTCCCTTTTTTTATCCCCATACTGCTTGACAGCATGAGTATGTAATGTCTGGGATAAAACCAAAAGCGGTCATCTTTAAACATTGATTGCGGCATAAGAATGACATGCAGGTGACGACATTTTGGTAGACTTAATTACAGAAAAAAGTTAAAGGAAGACATGTCTTGAAAAACCATGGCGTCCATCATCTCGACGGCTGATTTTTCTGTCAGTGTCTGTCCAGACTGTCACGCTGAGCGCAGGCTATGATGTTTATCGTCTCGATTTCTTAATAAATATTAAAACTGCAATAAATGAAACTGTCAAGGATTTTCATTTTTGGTTCTAGCCTTCAATTTTAACGTCGGTCGAGGCTCCAGGATGCTGCGGGTGGTCGGTCCTCGACTTTGTCTCAAGACTTAGAGGGAAGAGATGAGTTTTATGTCGCTGTGTGGCGCTGATTGTCGAAACCCCGTGATTAGGGATGCATTATTTAATGTTGGGTATATGATGAGGAAGTTTTACGTACTGCACGTGCCAGTGGTACATTAATTCGTCGGTTGACCTTTCGGAAATGGGATAGAAATGAGGAAAACCCAGAAGAGATAGGCTACGAGAAGTAATTAAATAAGGGAGAAAAAACACTGATTCGCACATGCAGAGGTATCTAAATTTCACAGAATCGTTATCGCTCTCAGGCATGGCTAACGCTGGCGAAATCTTTCCACGCAAACAAGTGTTGCAATTGAATATACATGTAAAGACAATTTGTGGGAAACCTTGGAGAAAGCGTTTAATAGAAAATTGATTTCACATGTCAGTTAAATTGACGCAAAAAAAAACAGTTTTTCAATTAGGTGACGACCTCGTGAGATGGTCTCAGGAGATTTGTGATAGCTAGCCGTCATACCCATCTAGCTGGACCCGACTAAATTGTATTTGAAAACGTCAAAAATACACATTTTTGCGAAAATACAATTTAAACTCTTCGTTTTTTGAACTGTCAATATCATAATTATCTGTTAAGTCATACTTGAGATGCAATTTAAAGTTGACGAATGATCAGCATTTTACGCCATCTTGAAAAACGCAATTGAGCTTTTTGCAATTTAGAACGCATTCCTATAGGGGAATCTCCCGTTCTATGGTTGCCATGGTTACCACGTGCGTCACCTCTCGCGCATCGGCGCGTGACTATTCGACGAATCAGCGCTATAATACAGTGTATTACAACTTCAAAAATGAATAACAGGACTTCTAATCGAACTACAGGAACAGTCTTTGATTCATGTGATACATTGTACTTCAACTGATAGGTTTTTTTTGTGTGTTCAGTCCACTTCGACATGTGGCAGGTACCGGTAGGTCACTTAATTGGAATTTCAACCCTCTCCATTGAACTTGACAGCACTTCCCCGTCAACAGGGGCAATGGCATTGCTTGTTATGGCCATTAAAGCATGGATAGCTCCATACCAAAAAAAAGTTCAGGGCTGCAAAGCTAGCGGACAGAGAACCATTGGACAACCTCTGACAATCCAATGTCTTGGAATGGTTGCAACCGTTGCATCCAGGACATTTTTCACAATCTAGGGCATAACACCCCTGGACGTTTTAGTTGGGGATATGTCAAAGACAAAGTGTCAGAATAGGTATCCATAATTTGAAGATCAAAGTGACCAATGCCATTGCCCCAATTGATGGATAATCTTGCCTAGTTCAATGGTACATGTCGAAGTGCCCTAAACACAAAAATACTTTATGAGTTGGTGTAGCCCAGGAACCAGAGGATGTTCCTGTATTTCATTTAGAAGACCTGTAATTAATTTTTACAGTTGTAAACAAACCTTTTTAAACACCCTGTACTTGAGCGGCAAATTCAAACCCTGGAAAACCCAGACAGACATACAGGCAGATGCAGAAACGACTATTCTAATATTGATTTGCATGTATATACAGGACTTGTTCAGAAACTGGTCCAAACACATGGCAAACTCGTACATTAAATAGTCGAGACACTGCGATATTTATGTCGGTGTTTCTATTTATATGTCGACATTCCCTCGCATAAAAATCGATTGAATGCAGCTTCTTATTAACTCCAGTGTCAGACTAAAGAATCTGGAAATGGAATCAATTCCAAGATTCACGGAAAATAAATCTTGTTTATTTATTTTTTTCAGGCTGTCAAACCCAAATGCGGCATATTTTGTTTTCTGATCCACGAAGCCAGGGAGACTACGGCTTTGGAGATGCCGGACCACGAAAACACATTCGTCTTGAAAGTAAGCCAGCACCTCGTTTCACTCAAAATCTTAATTGATCATATGATTTTAACTAACGTTTTAACGTTGTAATTATTGCAATTTTCCAGGCCGAAAACAACATTGAATACGTAATTGAGGCCCACGATGCCGAGGAGATGCGATCATGGATCGGCACCATCAGGTGTTGCATGAGGCAAGTTGGAAATAGTTTCGATCAATTTTTATCACGTTAGTCTGCTAGGAAATCATTTTTAACTTGATTCGTTTGTTGTTCTCCACCTTTTCAGGCGACCGCGGACATCCTCAACTGGTGAATCTCAGGGTTACCGCCATGAACGAACAAAATGTAAGTACGACAAATTCTTCATTCCAGCATCTTGCTTTGTTGCCATCGTCTTGAACGATGGTCCCAGAGCAAGCCAGCATTAGAACTCATGATTTTTATTTTGTTTCACAGCTTCTGGTCACTCCGATGGGGCCTCCTCATCCATTGGTGGGGACTGGTCACCGGCGCTACAGCGAGACAGGGGAGAACATCCACCAGACCTTCCCCCCAGATCGTCTACCGGCTCACGTCCGATCGGCTTTCGCACCATGTGCACGTCCAACAGCCACGGCATGGAGTTGGGGACCTCACCACGTTCGGACAGCGAATTAGGTAAGGATCTTCGGGTGACCCTGATGTTGGGCGTAGCACGCAGACGTCCCAGATGTTCAATAGTGATTTTTATTCCAGAAAATGGGCAGGACATCTACACCACATTGAAGGAGTACCCCTGGTTCCATGGCACGCTGTCCAGGAACAACGCCACGCAGCTGGTGCTCCAGGAGGGTCCAGTCGGTCACGGTGTCTTTCTAGTCAGACAGAGTGAAACGCGCAAAGGGGAATGCGTGCTTACGTTCAACTTCCAAGGCAGAGCAAAGGTAATTTGGGCCCATTGCTAATTTGCTGTTTATTCAGTGGGCAGAATGAGGCATTGGTTCGGTTACATGGATGCCCTCACATAGCGCCATTTGTCTTAGATGTATCAACATGCACATGTGTTTCAGAGAATTTTGGGAGAATCGGATGACTCGCTCGTGGCACCGATAAAATGATATAACTTTTAATGACCAGGCGTGTATAGTAGCAACCTTGTTTACAAGTTTTCAAAATTAATCATAATAACCGTAATTAGAACTCGAGGAAGTTGGCAAAATGGGCGGCCGAAACTTTAATTACCCCATTTAATTACAGACGGGCTGTAAGGATAGGCAGTGAAATGTATCCTTGCGGGGCACAGTCAGCAAGGCCGTCGCCAATGAACGTCACCCAAATTCAACTGCCCATTAAATAAATACTATAGATTCGTTGTAATTACTGCAATAACAAGGTCCGGTCATTGATAACAACGGGAACATGTAGTGCGAGCTCATAATTTTGAGAATTTTTTGAAACACGAAACAATTCACGGAAACAACAGTGCTGTAAATTGCAATGAAGTACCGAACACACAATTCATCATTTTTAGTAATGTCATGAGCTACAGTGGCAAGAACCAATGCTGTCAGACTGCACCGCCATATTCACGAACCCATTGCTAACGCCATTTTTTTTCTCGCAGCATTTACGGATGACCATTAACGCTGAGGGCCAGTGCCGGGTGCAGCACCTGTGGTTCTCCACCATCTTCGACATGCTGGAGCACTTCCGGGTGCACCCCATCCCGCTGGAGTCGGGTGGAGCCTCGGACGTCACGCTGGGCGAGTACGTGGTGTCCATGGATACGAGTTCCCCCGGTGGCTCTCCAGTGCATGCCGATCGCCCTCACTCTTCCGCCCAGTTGCCTAGCGTGCCGGAACCCCGCGAGGTGCTCACCCACAGTGGGTCCGTTCGCACCCGTACGGAATCCATCGAGCGGCTACAGGTGGAACAGCAACAGAACTGTCATGGCAGGGCTGTGGAGAACACCTATTCATTCGTCTGATCAGGCAGCCATGGTCGTGCTTAGAACGGATTGGTTCACTACGAAGACTATGTTGCCTCGTTGTTTATCCGTGTTGTATTTGACTGGGATTGGTGACCAAGGTGGGGAGATTGATGGCAGGCGTGGGGCATGAGTGAAATATCAATGTGGTGATTGAACACCGCAGGCGAGCATGGAAAAAAAACCCAAAAACAGCGCCATCTATGGTGCGTTCCTTGCTGCAATTCTGCGCTGAATGAGCGTTCATTGCCAGCATCGTGTTGATGAGCTTCCCATCTGCGAGTTTTTTGCCAAAAGCAGCTGGCGTCATACGCGTGCAACTACGATGCTCATGGCAGCATTTCTTGCTACTTATTCATGATTCTCAGAATGGCTTCAAATATATTTCATGCTGTAATGTAAATTCATCGAAGAGCACCCACACCACCACGAGCTCATATTTCTCAGAATCGTCCCTTGTTTATCCAATTTTCCCCATACGTTTTATAAACAGGCCCTTTTTTTCCCATGGTATCTCCACTTACAGATCGCCCAGCTTTCTTATCCTCATTTTCTGGGAATATGATGGAGGATGCTCAAATTTATGCTGCAAGGCTATGAAGTCCTAACATACGTGATTTCACAAGATGATGTATCACCCTCATTTTTTAAAAATCCTCAGATTTTTGCAAATTTTGTTCTGAAATTCTGAATAAGCCTCAAATTTCGTTCAGTTAATTTTCACCTAACCGCATATACATGTACATGTAAATTCAAATGCGCGGGTTCATTTATTCCTCTTTTCACCTCGTGTTGCATTTTCAAGGCCTTGGCATTTATATTCCAAACATAATATGATAATATGATTTTTTCCCATAGTGTTGGCACGAAAAATCGATAAAAAGCTACGTACCTACACAAGAGTACGTTCTGACTTGTGAGTAGAAATTACATACCACTATGGGATGCGTGAAAATAAAATATAGAGTATACTGTATAGCAATGCGCCTAGATCACGTTCTTCCCCATGTTATTTGCTATACTCATACACGACCTTTAAAATTAATTGAAATAATGTAATTGACTGATTCTGAAAACATCGCGAAGTAATGGAATTGTGCACATTTGTCCATATAAAATATGTTTGGCACAACTTATATACAGAAATTTTACAGCAGGCGGAAGTTAGCTTAAGAAAAATTAAGACATGGCATTTTCAAACACCAACGATATTTTCTAAGACAGTTTTTCCCCAAAAAATCAGTTCAAATTTTATTTCGTAGTAAATGTTATTGTCAAAAAATTCATTTTCTTACCTTACATTTTCGGCGTTACACGCCAGGTGATGGAACGCGCACTGAGGGCATTTATATTTAATTAACTTTTGAATTACTTGTACTTGAAATTCGCGGTTTTAGGAGGGGGCAACTGATTCACACATGCATAACAACACGACAGCAGCACCTGAAATGATAAATATTAATAACAATGAACAAGATTGGTGGAAAACTCAATTCCTTTTGCAACACTTACAGAACATCCCCAAATATATGTACATGTATCCTTTGCCCAAGTTATGGCATCTACATGTATGATTCATTCTGTACAACTAGTAGGTACAGGCTACATAAGCATTAATGTGCGTTTACACTATACCACAAAACAGTGTTATATAAAAAATTAGTTTTTAACTTTGTTGTACTAGATTACATGGGTCATCAATACTACAAGATGTTAAATAACATTTTTTATTCTAATTTTCAAACATGTTGTATAACTTTGCGATAACACCTTTTGTCCTATAGTGTTAGCGCACCTTTACAGCCATTCTGAGAGCAAGTTTGACGAAGCCTTCCGACTCCACCTATAGTGAGGCAAGCTTGACTTTACCAGCACCTCCTTGCATATACGATCGAAACCAAACGCCAGGGGCACGTGATACTTAATGAGCCTTTGGGCAGAGATCTCAGAATCAACAAGTGCATGGAAAGAAGCAGAAAACAAACATCCGTTGTGCAATTGCTATTCCTATTCGGCAATTATTAACTATTTCGCAAGTACTTAACTAGAAAAACATCCGCCATGTTTTCCCCGTGCCTGGGGCTGCCTGCCAGTCAATCTCCCGACCTCTTGGAAATAATTTGCGCAATTTTTGGGGGCGGGAAGGGGCATTCAACCTCGATGTACATAATGACAGTTCTAATTGGGATGCCCGGACCCGGAAAAGCCTCCAATATCGCCAGCATTCTCCAAATCCTCGTTTGGTAAATTATTATTTTTCTTCCTCGAAAAAGAAATTCCTTGTAAATACCTGTATAGACCCAACACCGGGTTGGTTACCGCGGTGTCACTTCTTACTTAATTGAAATAGGGTTATTTTTAGTATGTTGGAAATGCATAACTTATTTATTTGTTGCCACCAAATCTTGTCACTAGCTGAAAGCCCAGAATCTGAAGATTTGGGCGCGAATCGAGCATTCTAATTGTCGGTTGCATATTGTCAAAGTTGTCCTTGATCATCGAGAGTTTGGTGCAACTGACCAGCGCAGTCACTTCTATGAAACTTTGTGCCTCTGACTACCGGACACAAAGCATTGTTTCCGAATTTCCAAATGAACAAAATCCGATTTGGAATGATACATTTATTTATGTATTCGGAACTTAGTAAAACTCTTAATATGTGTTATTCATGTAATGCTAATACATCTACATGTAGGTCACAAAATCGACATACATGCACTATTTTTTCTAGAAAAAAACCATGAAAATTCACGAAACTAGTCAAAATTCAATAGTCAAGAGTATACATGAAACTCGTCGAGAGCGGCCATCTTTGTTTACTTTCACCACCCAATTGGAGTGCAGATTTTTACTCAAGTTATTGTGCATTTTAATGTGCAAAATCTGTATCACCCTGCTGGCGCATACATGTAGACATTGATTAAACAGGACAAATAGGTGCTACTTTGTTTGGGTGTACGGACTTAACAATTTAATGATCTATCTACGAGTTTCTATGTTGTGCCATCAGGTAGTTTTCAGGTTCTTTATGGAGTTACAGTGACGTATTAGTGAAATTTGTGTTAAAAAATATACGCTAACTACCAGAGACGCTATTTACTTAAAAAATACTCCATCGCGATGCATGCAGGACTAGCAAGAATAAACGAAGACATGCAGTTTTTTGTATTTTCTGTTGATGTGGCTACATAAAGAACCGAAAATCTGTCCACCAATTAAGCATATTGCGCCAAAGTAACTTAATCCGAAATGTATACTTAAGCTATATCTATTTCAAATTCCATCTCAATGTCAATTTATAAAAGCAGATCCTTATTACAAAACGGTTATTGTGCTTGTCCATTCTCTTAAGTGATATTTAAATGATAAGAATTTAAAAGAATGACTGATTACTTTAAGATTAAATGCCAATTAAAGTGCGTTGTTCTTGCCACATAAAAACCGTGCGTATATACATGTAACTTAATCGTATTTCGACAGTACGCAATCCTTATCGCATCTGTAGTGGCCATCTTGGGAAACTTATTTCATTACAACATGTTGAGGACACTGTTCAGAGGCAAACCCTCGATTGATCAAAAAAAATATTAATTGATGATTAAATAGATTTTAATTTTAAATTGCTCTTAACAAGCTGAAAGATAGTTAAGGTCATTTAGGCACTAACAAGTTCTGACTTGACACCTAGGTTGAAGATTGACGAGCTCCAGGATCGACTGCATGCTTGCGAACGTTCAAGTGTCTCAAGATGGTCACCAGAACGCCATTGCGCTAAGGCGACTAAATTATTCAAAACCGTGCGTTCCTAATGGTTACGGATGAAAATCGTGAATAGAACATGCATTTATTATTTTTCCGTATATGCATCTTGTACACTGTACAGGACCGAATGGCAACTGTGATTTGAATATATCGTTATTTATTCTCAATAAAACCAATGACAAATATGGTGAACGTGTCCATCTTGCTTCAGATTCAGCTCTCGTGTATTCTATAACCTGTTGTGTATAAATTTCGTATGGGGCAAAGCATAATAAATCGAATATTTTATAACGTGCTGTTTACTAGTTTCAGTTTCGCGTCAATTTTAATTTGTCAACGTTTACAGCTGCTGCCTACGTGACATTATAAATTAATTGTTCGCAAAGCCACCAGGAAACAATTATAATTTAACTTCAAAAATATAACTTTAAAGTAGGCCTACTTCATCCGGAAAAATTCATTGAAATCTATATGCATTATTTCCAAAAATTAATTATTACTTCTTCTGATAAATTTCATTAAAACCTACATGCTTTACTTCATGATGGCGATATGCACATAAAAATTCTGCGAAGGAAATTTAAATTGGGCGCCCTATATGTCCTCTGCTTTCTGAAGGAAAAGATGTCCACCGGAGCGCTTTTACTCTCTGGATCCTAAATAATATTAGGTATATTCTCTCCGTGCATGATCGCAATTTGTGTGAAACTAGCCACCGTTAGTAGCGCTCCCGTCGCTAAATCCCTGTTTTCATCACAAATTCAGGCTAATTTCCCAAATTTCTTCCAATTTCGATGTCGGAAACTTCCAAATGTCGTGCGCGGCACAGCCACTACTGTGCGGCGATAAATTGTTACAATTCGCGG
>JAQGAF010005595.1:0-11754 GCA_034687865.1 Kryphioiulus occultus | reverse complement strand
CAACAAAATTTGGACCAATATGTTTTACAACCGGACCATCCTCAACTATAGATTGTGATGACCTTATTAGATTGCTCACCTTAGCTTTGAAACTTTTCGATTAGTACAAATGTGACATCAGGACCCTATTCCACAAAGGTATGGAGTTGTACTTGTATAGAGGTATGGAGTATAATCCATAATTGAATAGAGGTATGGCGTATACTCAATAACTACAGTGTATATGGAATTGTATTTATATAATGGTATGGGTTATACTCCATACCTCTATACAAGTACAATTCCTCTATACCTCTGTACAATACCTCCATACCTTTGTGGAATAGGGCCCAGATATCCACGTTTTGCTATGCCCTATGGCCCGTAATGACCATTATAGCGAATTTTTTTATCTGTAAAACGAATTATGGGCGTAATTGAACAATGGAATTGACTGCATGGTGTATGCCCCAGGAGCTTACTCAAGCAAATAGACCGATACATATTATCCGATTTTTACTTACTTAAAATAACGTTTTTAAGATATTTATATAAGTAGATCAACCAGAAAACAGCTTCATTCTCGTATAACATTGCTGCATGGTGACCTATAGCGACATGCATGCATACGCGTTTGTGTGGTTTTGGTCTTGTATTGATTTTTAGAGGATTTTCTATGTCCTTTTGAGAGAAATGAATGAAAGGTTCCTATACGAGGTACATCTAGGACCTCGCATCAGTCCATACAGATGGTTGAGTAATGAAATATTAATCTGTCGGGCCATTAACCTTCTTAAGGATGATATAGACTAAGTCAAATAGGAATCGAAATGGGTAAAATCGAAACCGTGGTTTGTACTCGTTCGAGCGGGACTCATCTAACTCGAGGGGCCACGTTCCACGAGCTGAATATACAGACTACACATCAGCAAGCCAATATACGTAATGGGGCACATAAATACTGGCCTGATGAATGGGAAGGAGTGTCCTTAACGCTTATGGGTTTCGCGTTGGTGAATTTTTTTTCTCATTTGAAGGTTTACCATCCAATGTTGTTACAAATCTTAGGGTGAGTTTTCTAAACGTAAAATAGTGATGGTATCGTCCATGTCCGAAGATGTACATATGGTTAATTTATAAACAATGGGCATGAATTTAAATTGCGCGAGCAACGTTGGATTTAATTTATACTTAAGCAAATAACGTACATGTACCGTACATGCATGGTTCATTGGTGGTGGTGATTCAGTTGAGCACCTTTTAATCAGTACCTTAATCAGTTGAGCACCATAAATGATGCGGGGCCATGTCCATGAAATAGGATATATGATCATGTACTTGAGAAAACAATTACACTTAGGCACCTCAGCAAATTACCAGATTCTCGAAAATCCGGGAAAACTACATGTACATGTAGGTCATGAAGGTCGCCGGATAATCGAACTGCAAAATTCAACTCTGTTAAATGGGTTAGTTAGCTTCAGGTGTATTTCTAGTTCATGCATACCTACAAAGGGTTAATTTGTTACATGTGCATGTATGCACATGTACAGTATATCGCAAATATTATTGCAAAGCACTGAACATGACATTAGGGAATGCCAATCATAAAAAATAATTGTAATTGAAATTGACTAATTAGTGTGCGCATCTGCAAATGACTTCCAAAACCGTTTTTTCAGATTTTGTTAGCCATATGCACACGCGCACGTCAATTAGTCAATTTCAATTACAATTATTTTTTAGGATTGACACCCCCTATTAGTAGATTGAATTAAGAATTGAAAATCTTTCGTCCTATTTTGTTTGAGACAGGCGACAATTGAACATTGGATGCACTGTAACTGGTCATGATAAAAAAGCATTATTACTCATATTTAAAAAATATAATAAACAAAACTGTTCCCAGCTTTTATTAGAAAAAAACGTAAAGTGTATTTTAAAATCACGAAGTATTTAAAAATATTATTATTATTTTCATTGCTATGAATACGCATGCCATTATACAGCATGGACTGGTTTCATAGCAATACATGTACATCATGTGCTATTTACTTTATTTGTACATGTATTGCATATAGTTCAGGCATTGGGCATACTGAGCATTAGTTGGTATCGCATTTTGGATTTAATTTCAAAATCAAAAGAAAGAAAAAATGTGATATTTTCAAATTGTCTGTATTCATGGGTTCGTGGAAGAGAAGCTTGGTTTCAGAAACTATTATATCCAACTGTAATTCCATTATTAATTACAGATTTTCAACAGTGTTCTTTACACTCCCTATTATTTGGGCATGCATCAGTGCCAAAAAACAAAAAAGAATGGTCCATAATAGACCAACTTATACTGTAGGTCTATGGTCAAAAAATGGGTTATAAATTTAAAAAGGGTGTTAAAAATGGTCCAAATGAACAAGTCGTCTGCCATAATTTTGTAAACGGTATCCAATTTCTATACTGCAGAGAACAGGAACGTATATGGAGTACGGCAAGCGTAATGTGTGTGTGTGTGGTATCCCATGTATACAGTTAGGGTAAAGCGGCGTTGACATTACCCCATAAATTACAGATGGTCTATTCGTCGTCCTCCCTCTTTAAACCCATCCTCCTTTTTTCACCAACTCTGACACCTCTGAACACAAGGCCCACATGTGATAAATATGGAAATGATTAATATTAATGTGGCGGTTGGCTATTGTGGCATATTCTCAACACAGTTCCATAGTACAGCCATTATTAGAGCGTATGGAGTGGACGCTCAATACATACTGAGGCAGTTTAGCCATATCTGGCAGTATGTATACGACTACATGCTGTAGTCACGATTACCTAACATGAAAACGCATTAGATGAAAATTTCGCAAAGTCTAACGTTCTTACACATGTGTTTAATAATTGAAATAAGATGACTCAGGTAGTGGAAAACAAAACGGCGAAAGCCCTGTATACTGTATGTAAGATTCTAACTTGGACTAATATAAATCAGGGCACTTTGAATAAAATACTAAAATACGTACAGTAGTCTACAGACATACATGTATGATAACAAAAAGCAGCTTATGATAACAAGCTGGCCATTATACAGACTAATTAAAGACCAATAAACATTTCGTTTAGGGCTCAATTATTTATCTGCAACTCGCTATGGGAAAACTCATTAACAAATAAATTATTGATCCATTGAATCTTGAATTATCATGACAGGGTTACTTCACAGCATACATGTACAGTATTATATAATTATTCTATTGCGAAAGTCAGTCGCCGTTGAAAACAGTTGGATATTTTAACAAACTAGCAAATAATATGGCATCAGTGTTATATCGACACATTAAGGTTAATAAATTAGAATTGATATTTTATACGCAAACACTGTCGTGCAGTGTCGCATAAACTTAAGCTTCATTTATTTTTTACTGTTAGATTTTCATGTATTAATATGCGAATTTTTAAAATCAAGAGTTAGGTTAATTACAGAACATCATCATATAATCTTTAAACAATTTCATATTTATGATGATTAGAAATAACATAACCCAATATGAAACTGGAATTTGGTGCATTTTTGTTTGATTACACCTATTGGTTAAACACAATATTAACACCCTAGGCAGCGTCCAAATAGCGTGTACAGTTATAAACATCGTGTAATTGTGCTACTGCAGCTTTTATGGCCAACATATTTGAATACTTTTTTAAAATGTCCATTATATTCCTCATAAAAGCTCCAATTATTCGTTTGACCTTACAGCACGCGTACTTCGGTTTTCACTGATTTCAAAATCCGTGGAAGTCGTTTCAATCTCGAAATCTGATTTACGAGCCGTTAGAATTTTACGTCGACTCATTTAGCTCAAAATTTGCATGTCAATTTACACGAAGCAATGAGTCGTTTCCTTAATTGGCAAACAATTTCTAAACAACACATCCACACGGTGTCGAGTGCTATTACGGTAGTATATAGGTTATATCTGTTTTCGTTTTAACACACGCGGCTATGGCTTATGTGCCCGAATTGGCGGGGGTTGCCAACATAAGCTCCCATGAACCGAACAGTTCCCATATTATATCCACGCATAATTGCCTCCATGATAAAAAGGCAAGGAGTATAATCTATCTAATATCTAACATGTCTATATTCTGAGTATCTACTATGCAAACAGCACGATTCTAATCACCTCAGATCACCGAAGGATTAAACATTATAGCTACGCGTATGCCATGGTATAGGCCTCCACTTTAGACTGGATACTGAACAGGATCCTTATGAAAGGGTAGAAAATTGATGCAAAATAGTTTGTAAGTCATCACGGCGAATGTCAAGTATAAGACCCGCACTAAGCCCCCAAGTCCAAAGTGACAGAACAATACCTTCCGTGAAGGTAAGCCCTTCATCCGTTTACAAATCCAGGACAATCATTGTCAAGTCTCTACCAAGACCAAATGGAATTTTTATGGGATACTCAATAAGGTGCACACGGATAGGCAAGCATTGCGAACAACATTTATGCAAGCATTGGCAATTTATGAGTGTGTGTGTGTGTGGGAGGGTGTATTTGTGTCAACTGATGTATAATGTGAGACATCGCCTAAATCCAAAATAATTCATCTATTGAGATATTCGAACGATTCATGTACTTGTACCTGGAAAGCAATTAATGACTCATAGCTTGTTGATGAACACAGTGTTTTTGGAAATAACTAATCGCCCTGATACAGTTTAGATTAATTTTTAGGGAGGTATTAATGAGAGCATCTTCAACATCCGGAAATGAAGTCATTGCCTGATGATTGCAAATTCACGTACAGTGTATTTGGCTAAGACAGTTGGAAATTTGTAAACCTTGACGTTAAAAAATACTTCAATTTGTGGTTTTTGTGCATTCTGTACTAAGCACAAAGAGTTTGTGAAAACGGTTCATTAATTGTTTAAACCAAACTAATCAATAAAATGTGATTACGATCATTATGATAAAATGTTGATATCCTATTTATGCTTGGAGCGTATGTACCCTCTGTTGTTTGTGTCCAGTAAGCTAAACGTACACCATAAAGAGGGGTCAAGCTTGAGGTGTTTGTTACAAGAGGAAAAGTAAAATGTTGGCACCTAAGAGATTAACTTTTATCTTCTAACTTTAGATCGTGATATGTCGGCGTCTCAAACGGTATTTGCACACATTGTAAATGGTTTTACAACATTTGTAGCACGGTTACTACTTACCCAACCTTCCCAGCTTGAACCTTTCATGTAGGCCTGTACATGTATTATTCCACATAAATTAAAGGAGAAATCTATAGGCAGGCAACCTAAAAGAAAGAAAAGGAGAAAAGACCGCTCCCAATATATGCATGGTTTATACATACAGGTTCAGAATTTTCTTAGCAACGTTAATATTTAATGCACTTAGTTTTGCACAACACGCGGTAAAATAAACTGAAGTAAGGAATAGGACCAATCAGTTGACTTCAGATAATGGTTTGTAGTAGGCCTTAAAAAGTATAGAATGTTGAGGTGAATTACGTGCATACATGTATTTTAATATTTTGTGCAGTATACAACGTGTTGCTAATTTCGTGAACAACTACTTTACGTGCATGAATGCTGCCACATTCCACCAGTTTCTGGAATTCAAGAAGATAATACGACGGCCCTGCAAATGACACGAATAAGCTTCACAATATAGGCTGGGAATAAAGTTATGCGAGCTAATCCTCGGTGCAAATCCGCAATGCAGTATCCATCAGTATCCAAAATGGCTTATCCACTCATTTAGTCAACGAAACAGTTCTGCTGTTACTTGTACACAAGCCTGAGATAAGGCAGGTTTTCACATTTAGCTATACTGCAGTATATGCCCTGCTCCGTCATCAACACAACGAGTAGGTGGGCTTCTCCTAATGGTTCGCAGGCTGGTTGTGATTTCCTGCGGTTAGGGCAGGGCTTATTTTGTGAGCATTTGTAACAGGGCATACCGGGTATAGCCCCATACTTATTATGAAATGTGAAGAAGATAAAAATGTACACGTAGCAAGTAGTCATTCTTACAAGTCTGTCAGCAGGCTTACAAGATGTGATAAAATTGTAATACTTCGCCATGTAATTCCAATACATTTCTAGAGGTTTGGCCACACCTAAGAAACGTGGTTTCTGCAAGCTGATTTCTTTCAAGGAAACCCTTGGGGCCATTTTCTTCAAGTATGTTTCCTTACTAGAAATGTGGAAACATGTGTATATGTGAATGTCTTGCTAGAAATGTGGAAACCTTTTGAGGAAATTTGTTTCCAGAAACCATGTTTCTAGCAAACGTTCCCTATAGGTGTGAACAAAGCTTTAAAAAATAAGCTTAGTGTGTGCTACTGAATGCTTAACAAAGATTAGAGATTACGATATTAGAGCTTCGATATTCGAGATTCTAAAGCCTTGTCCACACCTAAGAAATGTTTCCTAGAAACGTGGTTTCTGTAAGCTAATTTCCTTCAAGGAAACATTTAGGGCCTTTTTCTTCAAGTATGTTTAATCAAACATGTTTCCTTGCTACAAACGTGGAAACATTTTGAGGAAATCTGTTTCCAGAAACCATGTTTCTAGTAAACGTTCCCTAGGTGTGAACAGACTTTAAAAATAGTGTGTGTTCCGTACTGAATACTTAACAAATATTAGACTCCGATGTTAGAACTTTGAAATTGGACACAATCTGCCATAATTCATGCACTAACAGTGATTGGCCAGTTCTGCAAGAAATTCAATTTGACAATGATGTATTGGTGGTACCCACCGAATCTCAATTTGGGTGGGATAAATGGTATTAAATTACTGACAGTATGGTACTGAGTTGAATTGAATATGTTGTAAGTTGTACTGTCAATACGGATCTGTTAGCGCAAACGTTGCCCAGACTCCCTGCAGGTTACTAATGTTAGGGTTGAAATGTGCCCCATGTCGAATTTCACAAAATCCACATTAGATGGCGCGGCAACCTGTGCCCTTCGCGAACAATAGACAGGGTCAACAAAAAACATACGCTGCTTCAACAGTTTCATTCCATGCTCTTAATCCACAATAAACACGCTGGCAGGACGGAACGGCCCAGTTATGCTAGAGTGAGGTACTCGAACACGATCCTCGGTGCTCTCCAAGAAGCCCTCCCGAAAAGGCCCTATAGCTCGCTTCCCATTTTGTATAATTACATCGTCAACATCAATGAGAACGGAGCATCTGCCTGGCGCATTTAAACAAATGGTTGCATAACGTTCGTGTTTACAGAACACCTGCACCACGACACCCAGACTTGAAAAGAGCACCCTGCGAAGGGCCAGCTAGTGCAGCACCCAACAGCACGTGGTGGCCAAAGTGAAGATGCGTCAGGAGAAGATGCATTGTTCGGTAATCCTTGCACCAGCAAGATAAAGCCACGTAATAACAAGGACTGGATCATTGGCAGAGGGTCTCTGTTTTTCCACAAGGACCCGCACCCGGGAGGGGATTTTCACCCATCGAGGGGCACGCGAGGATCTGGCCACTCGTAGGTCAATTCGGGCTGGGATTGGCAATGGAGCAATGGATTGAGTGGAATATAGAACGAAAGATAATAGGCAAACCCATCTCTGCTAAAACAAACACAGTGGCAACGCTCTGGCATGGAATTAAAAAGTTGATTTTAGTAATTCGCTGTAAGTCCCTTAATCTTGGATGCGAAGGACAGGCTGTGAATTTCGTGGCCAGGCTAGTGTGGAAAGGATCATCGAAAGGACCTGTTTGTGGGCATATAGAAAACATACATGTAGCATAGCCGATATGTCTCATTTATGGAAAAATTCTGAGGGTGCTGTATACCCACAGTATGGTAATGGTTGGAATACATTCTGCAGTGAGAATTTATGAAACAAGGTGTGCAAGAGTAAATTTTGAAGATTTTTTATTTTGTATGTTCTGATGTGCAGTAATTAAAGGTGAACTTTGGGACTAGGTTCATATCGCTGGTTAAGGTGAGGTCCAGGTGTACCAGGAGTGCAAAAAAACTTGGTTATTTCTGCCGTTTATTTATAAAATAGGGCGACTGACCGAATCTTCAGTCAAATTTCCCTAACTTTTCAATGTTTTCCAGACACTTTTTGCGAAATTTTCAGACAATTTAAAACAAACATTATTTTCGAATTTAACACTTTTAAATCAGCCAGGGTGAAAAATTAACAACAATGGGGAACACTTCTGAATTATGACAAAATTTGTAATAACGACGGAAATGCTGTAGGCAATTTTTTTAAATTATTACATATATGTTTACATGTATCGTTAGGATTAACATAGTCATCACTTAAAGAAAATTACCTGGAAAAATATAATTTGTCCATGTTTGTCTATGTTTTTTGATAGATTTTTTTTTAGAAAAACCAGATTGTACATGTTACTGTTTTTTTTCATAAGAAAATTTAATTAAAGAAATACTAAGAAATATTAAGTCTCAGGCGAAATTTTTATAAACAATTGACAACAAGTATAGCTTTTCAATTGTTTGTCTGAGTCTTCTTAGCAATCAAAATTGCTGTACCACGACAAATTTCAAGATATGAATTTCCCTGACTTTCTGGTTTTCCAGGTATTCCAGACGGCCGGTAAGCCTTATAAAATAATAAAATAACTTCTGATGACAGACACGGGTGCGAAGAAGTGGGGCAGGCATCATTGATTAGCAATTTCATCATCTTGCTTCTAAACATTTGAAATGAATTTAATCAAGCTTTATAGGACCACTTAATATGGAAGCCTTGCAGGACAGTTACTTGAGATTAAAAACAATTCTCGTTGTACTGTTTCTCACGCCACCTTTCCATTGCGACTTATGCAGATTTATTGCTTCTGTTTGAGACTTTTGTGCCATTCCCGTTTGGAAAAAAAATTCGGCCTATAGCAATTTAAAAACCGACCCAAATAATCAAAAAAGAATTAACTAATGAGAAAATATATCCACGGGATTAGAATGGAGCTACAGTTCACGACCACCTTAATTCCATCACACCATATGCATTAGTTGAGGCACCAGCATGGGGTAGAACCAGCATTTATACATGAGTGCAGTAGGTCCTGGAAATGCCCTGCCAGATAGTTCGTTTTGGCACCATGTGGAAATTTCAGGGAACTGTTCGTCCAATGGTCAGCCCGAAATCAGAAGGAGCGGGTAGTGGTCAACACCATAAATCTTCCGCCACAATGTATATTACTACAGTTCCGAATAGGATAATCCCGCAACTCATTTAGACCAGCATTGTATCGCCATAAAACAAAAGTTACAGGTGGTCACCCTCGCGTGTCCACTCAGGCGGCACCCCGTGCCTTCGTGGCGAGCTGACCAGTGACCACAACACCCGGAAACCCATAATGCCAACCACCCAAGCCCTTTTTGAAAAGGTACCTTTGTGGTCAGCGTCACTGAGCATCGTGACTGTCTGGCCCGCAGCTCAAGGAGACGGCATAATAAACGATGGTCAATTTATGTTCATTTGGCGGTCAGCTCCAATAAAAATCACACTAAAATATGGGGCGATCTGTTCAATAGAATTTATATTAGCCGCAAATACCGCATTGTCATTACCCTTTGCTTTTGCCTCCTGGATATTTGAGTAACCTGGCCATCTTCAGCTGTGGCGAACTTTTTTCAGGTCAAAAGAGCTACGAATTGGGAAATTTGGAATTGATGGTCAATTCCCCGTTTATTCTAACGGCTAGTATTCGATATGATAACATCACGTCTAGGCGACGACTGCTCCTTAGGCTAGAAAATGTCGTGAAGTGGTAGCTCCCCAAATGACCTCATAACGTTCATGCGCAAAAATCCTGCATACAGAATCTAAAAGATCAATACTGGGAATGCCAACATTTCTAACGATAGTTTCATATAAAGAAAGTACAGTGGACTCCGCTTAATGTGATCACATTGGGCTCAGACCATTTTGATAACAATAGCCGAATGACAAGAATTTGAAATTTTTATGTGCAAAATTTCACTTTTCAAAGCTATTTACAACTAAAATTATTCACTGACATTGGTTTGCTTACAATTTTTCTACATGTATATATAAGTTTGTTAATGAAATTCTTATATTCATACATGGATTGTATTGGAAAATCAAGTGATTTTAAGCTGCACCCTTAGACAAACTTACAGTATTAGTGCTGCTGTCACCTCGGCACTTTTTTTGGTGATTTCTCAACTAAGATTCACGCTTTATATTCCTCAAGATCAAAATAATTTTAATCGGGTAGTTCAGTTTGACTTGCAAACAGAATGACAAGTGTCAGATTTAGTAATTAGTGCTTCTATTTGAATATTTTCGTCAATGAATATCGCAAGTTTGATATAATATTCCTCGAAATTTTCGATATTCATATCAGATGGGATATCATTTCAGACATTTTTTTTCCCAAAACTTCTCATTCCTCGTGTTTTACGAATCCTCCATAAGGAAAAATGATAACAATAAGCGAATTGTTGATTAAAATAACCGATGATTTTACTGTGTATTTGTGTATAGGCGTTCGGGACTTGACGACTTCGATAACCATAAACGAATGATAACATTATCCGCCATCGCATTACGCGGAATTCACTTTAGGCAACTAAATGAAGGTGACATAATTTGAAAATCGACGCTGATCATATTTTATGATAAATACGAAATGTGGCATTTTAAATTTCACAATATGATAAGTGCCTTGGCGTCACGTGAGAAACATGGCAACAGAAAAAGGTAAGAAAAATTGAAATTCCATGCGGCCTAATCAGAAAATTTGATGGAAGATTCTGAAATTCGGAGAATTAAGATATCTAAAATTGACGGCATGAGGGTCAATGACGCGAAGAGCAGCAACTACATGTACAATATACTTTTACAGTATGGCTAGCATCATATCTTGGGCAATAAAGTCAAAGGTTAGCAAACACGGAGCAGCACCTCAATACGTTTTCAGTGATGATAAGACGTGTCCGGATATTTACGCTCAACATATGAACACAGGAAGCGATTTACTCGACCCTGGAGAGTGGTAACCTATACGTCACCAGCACGAAATCATTGTAAATAACTTCGCAAAACCAAACGCACAGGCGGACAAAATAGCTGGACGTTAGACTTAGGAACCAATTGCAATATATCTTTAAATATATACACTGTACATGTACATGCATAACGAGAAACGCCTTATGACTTCCTTAACATACAGTGATCAAAAAAAGTATTTGAACAGTATAAGAATTGTTGTTCGCGGTTAAATGAAAAGGAGTACATATTTCAAAGCATATTTGTTATAACGGTTACATTACATAGTTTAAGTAACAACAAAACAAAACATTTGTAAAAATTAGATAGACTTAAAAAAAAAATAAAATTGAAATTTTCATTGCAAAAAAAGTATTTGAACAGCATGGTAAACCTGCAATGGAGGAGACGTTCAATGTCTCCTCCAGCCCTAATTTCGGGTCACTTGTTTTTATTTTATAGTCCGACACATTCATACATGTTCTGGCATTTCTGATACCATCATTAAAATGAATATTTTCGACACTACTGTATCCCACACAGTCCCAAACATCAGCGCTGCAACCTCCATAGAGCTTGACATGGTGGCGACAGTATATAGTGTTGGTTTGGGGCAGTGTGGGGTTCAGGAGCGTCGATAATATTCATTTTACCGATGCTATCTGAAATGCCAGAACATGTATGAATGTGTCGGACCATAAAATAAAAACCAGTGACACGAAATTAGGGCAGGAGGAGACA
>JAQGAF010005594.1:0-11760 GCA_034687865.1 Kryphioiulus occultus | reverse complement strand
ACAGGGGGGAATACGCTCCCCCCCTCCCCCCTGAGGGATCTTTAACGTGCGGAGAGCAAGGGGGATCCACACGGGACCTCGGTTTAAACTCTCATCCGAAGGAGCCGCCACACAATGAAAAGCACCTGCCCAAACTTTTCCTGCCGACCTCGGTCAGGAGCGAACCCGCACCGCTGGATCCGGGGAATCACTTGCTAGTGCTGCACTACATGTGACCAATTCCGAGAGTTTCACTATACTGTAGCAAATTTACTCGTGTTTAAAAATTTTAGTCGTTATCATCAGAATTACTTTGGACTCCTGATTCAATGAATGACATTCCTACAGTCATGTTCCATCTTTGACCTAGGACATTTTTTCACAAAGGACATCCAGCAGCAGTGATAACTGAGACAGAAGAAGGCCTACATGTACTGGTCATGCAACCAGATTGTGTGCAGCAAATTAAAATTATTTGCTAAATACTTGTGGTATTACTTATAATGAGCTCAAACTTTCTTGCAACATATTACAATGTTGTTTCAACATGACATATGTAGGAAGAAGTTGTCTCTGAATAAATACGACCGTAATGTTTGAATGCAAAAAGATGCATTGTGGTTTTACACCTAGCAGTTTTACCGCAGCCCGCGTCCAGCATCCACCACTTCATCAGCAATAGGCTTCACTGTAGTTCAGCAGATGTACTTGTGCAAGCCACAGTAAGGCCATTCCTTGTTCGTCAGTGAGTGCAGTGGATATCATCGGGCCAAATATTAAATTATGTTCTCATGACAATTTACGAACGTTGTAAATGAATTGGGGCAATAGTTTTGATATATTTTAGTAATGACCATGAAGTCATGCATGCATGTCCACATTGCAACACTTCGGAATGCTACAAATTGCAAAAGGCGCGGTTAAAATAACATATCCTGTTGGTTATAAATGGCGAATGCATACCACGCTATATGATATGGCAACATAGTTATGTAAAAGGTAATCACGGAGGAATTTCGATACCAAGGTAATACGTGGGGTGGATGCGGGGGATAGGTCGAACGAGAGCGGCTCAACGAGCAATAATCGGGTTATAATTATAAGAAATATAATGCTACTGTCTTACATGAAGGCAACAACTAAGTATAAAACCAAGTATATATACTAAAGCATTGACATGATGGTAACCTTAAAATACTTACCACTTTACGATTTCGCAGGTAAACGACGATAAATATGGTGAAATGAATTCCTGTAACACTCAAAATGGCTGAACATAGGAGATGTGGACGAAACAGTCCTTATTGGGCGATTTCCATCAGTGAGATTTTAAATCACAACAACTGAAGCTGACTGAGCAATCTTTCAATACTGCTTACATTTCCGAAATGTTACCGATAATCGATGAACATTAGAAATCTCTAAAAAACGGCAGCGAAAAGCTGGAACTGATGACGTTCGAAATTTTAACTGCGTCTAGGGGACGCTCCAGTCGCAGGAAATAAGTATTTGTATTTCGAAATTCGAATTCCCCACGCAGACGAAATTTGAAATAGATTGCCGCCGAAATCATGATGGCCCAAACATGCCTCTGATGTGGCAAAGAAGTGCGATACTTTTATGTTGCCAGAGGATAAATGAAGAATAAGCGGAATAACGTTTGAATAAGTTTATATACCATAGTTCTGAGTGTTGATCCATTGTATGCATACTTATATAATCTGCCTCTGATCTTTAGGCATACAGTATTACGAAGTAAATCCATCATGAGCCGTGGATATGGTAAGAGAAGATTGCTGACTTTGACAGAACGCGTACATGTAATCGAAGATAGTAAAAAGAATGTTTCTCAAAGGACTTTGGCAGACAGATATAATTGTGGAAAAACACAAATTCAGTCCATTCTGAAGGCTCAATCTTCGATTTTAGAGGAATGGTCAAATTTCGATTCTGAGGCGTCACCTAAGAAAAAACGTAAGCTTACTTATGAGTCTATAGACAAACAACTCTGCGAGTGGTTCCAAGAAGCTCGCGCAAAACGACTGCCCATTAATGGAACAATATTAAAAAACAGGGCCCGTGAACTTGCCCAGAAATGTGGTGCAGAAGGCTTCAAGTCGAGCAACGGATGGATGGAATCGTTTAAAAAGCGACACGGAATTGTATTCCAAGCAGTTTGTGATGAAGCCGATCATGTTGGTGACTCAACAGCGGATTCCTGGAAGCAGCGTCTGCCCGACATCCAGCAAGTGTACAAGCCGTGTGATATATATAACATGGATGAGACTGGGTTATTTTTCAGAGCATTACCAGATAGGAAACTAGTTGGAAAACAGAAGCCTTGTACTGACAGCAAAATGGGCAAAGAACGCCTCACGATTGCATTTTGTGTAAGTGCTACTGGCAACAAATTGCCCGCTCTGGTGATTCAGGAAAAAAAAGAACCCCGTTGTTTCAAAAACGTGCGAGTCGAGACTTTAGGAATCCAGTTGGTCTCACAGCGGAAAGCCTGGATGACATCAGATATTTTTATCGACTGGCTTACTCGATTTAATAGCAAAATGACTTCGGAAGACCGTAATGTGCTTCTCGTTTTAGACAATGCCCTCTGTCACCCCAACGTTAAGTTGAGCAACATTACACTTTTGTTCCTGCCCCCAAGTGCCACTAGTAAAAGCCAACCGCTCGATCAAGGAATCATTCAAGCATTTAAATTAGAATATCGCAAACGAATGCTAAAGTCGCTATTATCACAAATGTATTCGGCATCGGCCTCTAGCGAATTGTGTAAAAGAATCTCTGTTTTAGATGCCTGTCGTTGGATACGTCAATCATGGGGAAGTGTATCAGTTACTACAATTCAAAAGTGCTTTTACCATTGCGGTTTTCTCAGAGTGGAGCCCACCTGTTATATAGAAGTATCTGTTGAAAATGAAGTAAATTTTCTAGCTCAAGAGGTTGGCATCACCGAGCCTCATTACTTTGAAGAAGTAGAAGTTTGTGCTTGGCAGTGCAAAGTGGAACAGAACATGTATGAAGACGACGACTGTGAGGAGTCTGACATGGAGGAAGAAGTACAACCCATGTCCGTGACCATAGCCATGTCAACTATTGCCAAATTTAAGGCTTTAATAAACAAGATTTCTAGCGACGGTGATTCGTGCAAGTCTATGGCTGATCTTATTCAATTTGAAAAATCACTGCAAGATCTAATCATCAAGGACAGGCAGCGACAACTGGAACAGTGATATTGTTATGTACATTTTACAGTAATGCGTAAATTACATGGTATTTTTAAAACTTATTTATTTTAATATATTAAATTGCTATTTTCAGTAAACTACAACGCTCACCTGTAGTTACTTGGTCTCATGAGTGGTCAAGTAATAACAAGTTTCACTATAGTTTGCAAACATTTTCAGAAAGTTTTGCAAAGTTACCTAGCTAATAAATACATCAACGATAATAATCTTATGCCAAATGTAAAATTTTAACCATTATTAAATAAGTTTTCTATCATTGTAAGTTAATTGATGAAAATTGTTGGGATTTCTTTATTTCAATTCTAGCTAGCTGTTGCTAAAACCTTTCAGCAACATTTTTATTATTTCCCTTTTTTGGTAATTTAAAAATTGATACTGCGGTATTTATTATTAACCATCATTGGTTTCACAAATCATTGAATGCTGCGAAAACCTATGGAATAAATGGTAGCCTAAAGAACAGCAATTTTCAACCAATGATACACTAAATAAGGAGCTAACTTTGTAGTGTGTAACACTACTACTTTTCTTTCTTATGGGTAATTTATAGAAATATAACTTCTTACCTTGACGATTTTTCAGATTCCTCAAATATTTTCTTTTGTTTTTTTTACTTTTCCGTAAACTTCTGCAAACCCTTTGCCAGCATAAGCGTACTATTGAGCTGCATCACAACCAGTTGAAAATCGTTGGAAAACTACGAAAACATAATGGAAGTTTCAGAATTTTGTCTTTCTGCAACCTAAACAAAAACTAAATAAGAAGTTATTTAAGTTACTTTTTCGTTTTTGTGATCCTAAATGTACTTTTCGCCCTAATAAATACAATTCTAAATTTTTGAAATTTCATATCCAAGCAAGAATACTGCCTCAAATCCTGACAGGGACTCTATTGAAATATTCCCATGCCACAATATGAAAAGAGTAGGCCTACACCAATGAAATTGTAATTCAATGCATGACATAAAATATATTAAACAGAATTTGCCAATAAAGTTGAACAACAACCATATTCAGTACATTTGCCATATGTGATACAAAATGCAATTCCTTCTCAGAAAATAAATACTGTTCTTTTTCATATGCTGAAAATATATACTTGCATCAATTTGGAGCAGCCATCTTTGGTATGTTCATTAGCTCAATATCTGAAAAACACTTAATAACGATGACTAGCGCATAAAAATAACCATGATAAATAATTTAAAAACGTTGTGCATACAATGGTCACTTTCTGCCAAGTGCGAAATTTCTTCAGGTAGAAATGCTCCCTGATTTTTGATTGAGGGTAAAACCCAAAAACACCTGTTCTAGACTAGTTTGTCCAAGAGCATAATCTTCCAAGTGAAACTGAATTTTAGCTTTTTCCAAGGTGCTAAAAATCTCACCCCATGACTGAGATGTGTTGGGAATGTGATAATGAACCATTCCATAATGCTGATCTTTCAAAATGCTTCCTATATTTGAGGAAAACAAATTGAAAGTTTACCATTTAAATGTTTCCGATAATACTTGCAAATATAACCTGTGCTTACCTGGAAAAGCTTGCTTGATAAATGCTTGAAATTTCTTGGTCATTTCGTCCATTTTATTTCCAGTCAATGAATTATTTTGAATTTTAGCCGTCAAAGTGTAGCCATTCCCAAATTTATTTTTTAAATGTTGGGGACTTCCAAGGCACTTAAAACGTCCATTGACCATTATAGCCAATCGGGTGCAAAGTATATCGCACTCCTCCATGCTGAAACCAGAAACAATTAATTGTAGTACAGTATACATGTGCCACCTTATCAGGATTACTACCTGGGTTGATTATTACCTATGAGAAGTAAGCACGATGGAACTTCCGGAATCACGGACTCGAGAGATTGTGTCCCAAACGAGTCGTCGAGCGAGGGGGTCCATTCCTGTGGTTGGTTCATCAAGAAATACAATTGGGGGATTTCCAATAAGAGCTACTGCTGTGGACAGTTTGCGTTTATTTCCTCCACTAGAAAAAATGGTATTGAATAACAATGAAACTGAAAAATTATGATTTCCTTTTAATTATAATATATCAATAGACTTTAATTTCAGGATGTACTGTTGGTCTTCTGAATTTATAAATTTCTGAACGTTTCATTGTTTCAGATATGTCATATCCTGGCCTCTGTTTATTGAAGAATGGAAGTTCCAAGGTTCAAACACCCCATAGGGTTTGGCGCCATTCAATGGCAATTATTAATGTGCCAACATATTTGAAATTTAACCTTTTCTGATATACATATTATGAAGTAAGAATAAAGGGTGATGGTTAGCGTTAGGCTACATAAGATAAATTGTTATTTGAAGAAAAAGGACTAAATTGAAAAAAAAAGTAATTATAAAACGGAATGTGGGCGAAATTTTGCATTATGTTTGATTAAGGGGTGCAATTCTGTGTCATTGTATGAGTAAATGTTGTCCTGAAATAATTGATTAAGGCATTTAATCACCTGTAATTTTTCACCAACTTATCCAGATGTTCTGTAAACAGAAGATTTCTAGCTAAGTTCACAATAAGATCGGCAATCTCCTTCTCTATGATTCCTCGTAGGCGTGAAAACATAAAAAGCGTTTCACGTCCAGTCATTTCATCAATAACGGCATCGAATTGAGGGCAATATCCTAGACGTTGCTGAACCTAAGATAGAGGCCATCATTATAAAGCAATCTTTGAAGTCAGTCTATTCGGAATTATTAATCAATATTTCTCAATTAAATGACAACCTAGTTTGATTGAGACTAAATGACAACCTAGTTTGATTGAGACTAAATGACTTGTACAAACTTTCTTAATTTCTTTCCGAATGCTAAATCCCTCAACGTAAGCATCACCACTTGAAACTGCTTCATCGCCAGTAAGCATCTTGAATGTAGTCGTCTTTCCAGCTCCATTAATTCCCAAGAGCCCGAAGCATTCGCCTCGTGGTATTCCAGCAGTTATATGGTCCACAGCCCGAAATGGTTTAAATATTCCGTAATATTTGCACAGGTCTCTATTTAAGTGAATTACTCACATGAAGCCTGCATGGTCATTTGGAGCAAAGGAGTGAGCATAACTGCTACTTACGTGAAAACTAGATTGTCAGTTTGAGCAAGAGTTGTAATTGGAGTGGACGTGATTCGCCGTCTTTCAGCTTTCACGTCACTATCTTCCTCATCAGATGGTGAAGCCAAAGGATTCACTGAAATAATACAGAATCAGATGTTAATTGGTGAATGGTCCATGCATGCTAGAAAGGTGATAAACATCAACTGATATTTTTGTAATGATTTAAATTTCCATTTAAAATATTTTACAAAAATATCTCTGTCTCAGAAAATAAATTACATTATGAATTCTCCTAAATGGATGTATTAAAAATGCATTCACAAGCAATACACTTAAAAGTATATTGTCTAATAAAGCACAAATGTTAAATCAAAGTAATATCAAACTTAAGGCACTAATATTATCTTGTATAAATAAAGAATATGGCATTTGATTTTACATACCAACGCCCACAGATTCGGGCCTCGATGAGGACCATCGTAGACTAAAAATGGCACTTTTTAAGCGATTGCCCAATCCAAGTTCCATAAGTAAAAGAATGACGAAATAAAGAACACCCCATAATGACATGAAAACAAGTTCTCTACCGATTCCTGGTGCTTTCCAAGCTAAATAATTATGCGAGTAATTCATGCAATAGAAACTGTCGCAGTTACCTGTAAATAAAATGGTAAAAAATCATGAATATACATGTGTAAGTAATATTCTTACAAGTTTCCATAATAATGTGACACTTTCAAATGACACGGGAAAATACAACTAGTATTGAATCAGGTTCAGACTATGTTAACTGTGTACTACTAAGATCGCTAATATGTAGATTTGGTGTGCAACATGAGGCAAGGACACAGTTTTTTTAAAACGTGATTTGTACTTATAGCTGGTGCAATGTGTCAGTGGTGGATACAGAATTTTTTTTGGGGAGGGTTGACCATTATATCTAGTATGAATTCTCGTCGTATATTGTTTTATTGAGGAGTGGCTTCAGACCACTAGTCCCCCCCATGTGGATGAACACATAATGCTTGTGAATGGCACGCGATGTGTTCTTGTCTCATGAAGCACAAAAAAATCTACGTATGTGTTGGCAGAGCAAATATTAAACCAATATAAAGTTTAGTTTTTTAACTCAACCATTCTTTTTTTTCACAACTACACTTATCATATATACATGTAGTTTGCAATGTACCATTACTTGTTCGCCAAATTTCTAAATCTTATACTATTTTGTAATTTGATTTGAGATAAAATCTTTCAAAATGCTATAATAGTCTCAGTAAAAAGTGCAATTTTTGTTTAGTTTTTCTCAAGAATAAGGAGATGGGTACAATTCTAAAGGTACTTTCTTGAACCCAAGAGTTAGAGGCTATCACAATATGGTAGAGTACATGTTAAGTTTTACATACATAAACTGCCAGCTAATTCTGGATACGCTTCACAAAGGTTCATATTGAAACTGTTGAGATATAAATCTTTGATGGAGGCTCCTAAACAATAATTTGGCAGGAGCATAAAAATCCAATCCAAAATTTTTGCAACTTTTCGCAGTTGATCATTAATGAGAGCTAGCATAGTTATGGTTATAAGTGCCACCACCCCTAAAAAAATTTAAAAAGAAATTACAATTTCATCAATAACTATAAACTGATCAGGCAAAAAATTACAAGAATGAAGAAAAAAATACCTGAGAAGATATTGAACATAGTAACACGAGCATATGCACTTGCAGCCTGGCTGAACATGAACGAGAAGAGGTACATAAATGGGAGAGAGCACCATCCATATAGAACAAACACCAGAAATGTGCAAGCTAGAACAAATATATGCAATAAAATGTATTAGGGCATCACTAAATGTAATTAATATTCAATAAACGTAGACGATTATCAAGTGAATTTCTAAGAGTGTTGGAGAGCAGAATTCAAGGAAATACATCTAATCACAAGTAAGCTTAGAAGAGAATACTTTTGTCATTATAGATTTTCAAATGAACTCATCCAATAGTCGCTTGAAAACAATGAGTAAAAATCATGGCAATATAACTAGTTCTCTAAAATAATTATATATATTTAAATCGAGTGGCTTTATCTTACAACAATATTTTTATAAATTACTAGATTGCTTTAGTATTTTAAAAATGTTTACATAACTAGCATTAATGTCACCGACTCACCTTGAACCAATCCTGTTTTAAAACCCCCGATCTCAAAAACAAACAGTAAAAACATGATGCACAGGCAAGGTATGATGAAATTGATGAAGTCCCAGAGAAAAGTGGCTAACCAGAAGGTGAATGGTTTAACGCCACTGACAAACTGCAAATGTTTAGCATCACTGGCTCGTTCCTTCACCAGAAATATTACAAAACTGCTTGTGAGGAAGGAGATGGCGATCAAAACATCGAAGGATACAAGGAAGCTGGTCATGAAAGCAGCTATCATATCGGTGAACTAAATGGGCCAAAACGAAAAGAAATTAAATCAAAGAACATAAAGTATTATGGAAAGCAAACTGCATATAACCAAAAGCACGACGCCAGAACTACTCGCAATCACTTCACATTGGGCACCAGTACAACATCACTGTAACAACAGTTAAGGTACAAAATCTAAGAAATCTTACCTTGAGTAATGGACGTTTAGATTTCTGTTTATAACAATACGATATTAAAATTAAAGGATTAGAAATCGATTTTGAAAATGAAGATAAAATGATTACATTGCAAACAACCAAAGTGCATAAAGTTAAATAAAGTGCCTGATCAAAATTAAAAATTTCCTTCCAAACCAAAAAACGCCCAATGTTGAACTGATTACTTTTTCCGCTCCATCTTTAGCTTTTGATTTTCCGTTGTTGGAAAATTCTTTTTCCTGTTCCTTTCTCTTCTTTGTTACCTGGGACCGGAGATTTGATGGCATGGGGTCATTGATAACGGTTAACGAGAAGTTCTTGTTGCCAGTGAAGTAACGGACAAGTGAATTGTCTAGAGCAGCTAATCCAATGGCTGGGCTGTGGTACGGTTGGTTATTGAACATTATGTTTGCTTTCACGTTTTCGCCAGGCTCCCGTTGAAAGAAAGATCCTGCTACAATGTAATGCATGTTATACTGGTACGTGTCGTTTTTGGCTACTTCTAAAAGATATTGCGTCAAATCAGCTGTTGGTCCAGGAGCATCGATCTTTAGGGGCGTATTTTTTGTTCCAGAAAACTGACTGACAAAGTCAGAAGCCAATGCAGCAGCAGCATCTCCTTGGCTCGAATACGGAACTGATGTGAAACCAAATGGCTGAAGAAAAAAAAGTTTCAATAATTGAAGCGGAGTTAAATACCTATGCCCAATTTATAGAGGCTGCCAAACGCCTATTGCTTACCATGCAAAAAACCACAGATCATAACATTTGTCATTCTAAGTTATTAAAACGGCGAAATTTATTTTTTACCTGGTAGAATGAGATGGTCACTAAAGACTTTTTTATATTGCCCGTTTATTTATAAAAATAAATAAATAAAGAAGGCAAATAAACCAAAATCAAACGCGAGAGACGTCTGAGAAGATGTGCGATTCAAAATAATTCTCCTCTCGTGCGTTCGTGCATGTGATATTCTGGATTTTGCCATCTTTATTTATTATCTTTATAAATGAACTGGCAATTTAAAACGTCAATATGAAGGAGCCTCTAGTGAACGTCACATTATACCAGGTAAAAAATAAATTTCGCAGTTTTAATTAATAAGTGCAAGAAAAGTTAGGTTCCGTGGTTTTTTGCAGGGCATGGTAGACATACATGCAGGTGTTTAACTCCACCTTAACAATGATTAAAATAACAAAATAAAAAAAGTTGTTACTTGAAGGGTAAGAGGAAGAGCAGGTTCAGTGAAATCTTTTGGGTTGGCTTTTAAGATGGCAAAGCATAGCGCCACAATAACAATGGGGGCCACCAATTGAGCCAAGATGAGTGCCCAGTTGCGCTTTGTGTGCAGCATTCGTTTGATAATCATACCCTTGAGCTGTTGCATGAAAAGATTACAACCAGTATTTCTGCTTTCTTGATTATTACTCAATGCAACTATTAAAATAAATAATGAAAAATATTCGATTACAAATACGCTACTTCAAGTCTTCAATTCGTTTTAGAAAACTGCTTCATCCCAATCACAAAAGAAGAAAAATGGAACAATAACTTACTATGCACAGAAGAGGAATGCGCATTCCATTGTGGTGCAACTCCATTTTTTGAAGGTGGCGTGGCTCCATTTTTCGCAGATGATGATGCTCCGTTGTCTTGCAATTTTTCATATTTTCCACCATGGGATTCATTGCCAGAGTTAAGAATGGTTTTTAGAGAACTGTCAGCATGCTCACCCACCCTAAGAAATACTTCTTCCATAGTGGTGATAGACGCCCCGTAACTGGAAATTAAAAGTTGCTCTTTACGCTGCTCAATTTGAGAAAAGAGTTTTGGGAATTTACTGCTGCTGTTGTGCGGCAAAATGAAGGACAGCTCAGCCCCAATGTTGCTCTCCAGTTCTGCTTTTGGAATAGTTGAGGTGATAAGGTTCTTAATTGTGTCCACATCACAGCCAGGTTTCTTGACGATAATCATGTGATAGCCAGCACCTAAGAATAGCAGCAAATGTGATCAAAAAGAACGAGTTGAAGAAGATGCACGGGAATACTGGTGAAATATTTTACCATACTTCCTCTTCAAGAACATGGGTGTGCCACAACATTGGAGCTCCCCATGAGCCATTACAGCGATGCGGTCTCCCAAAATGTCAGCCTCATCCATAAAGTGAGTGGAAAGTAGAATGGCCCGACCTTTGCTTTGAGCTTGAAGTAGATCCCAGGTAAATCTTCGTGCGGTAGGATCCATTCCAGAAGTTGGCTCATCCAACATGACCACCTTAGAACCTCCAACCAAGGCCATCCCAACACAAAGTCTGCGTTTCATTCCTCCTGACAATTCAGCTGACAGGGTGTTACGCTTTGCTTCCAAATTAGTAGCTATTAGCATGTCATTAATTTCTTGATTTACACAAGATTTATCACATTCCTTCAACTGTAAAAAAAACAATTCACAATGAGATGTTAATTTATTAATTCCAGTATGAAGATGAAAGAGCTAGGAAAATCTGAAGAGTAACATAATGACTGCTGGTAACATACCATGCAAGAAAAGTAGAAATGTTCAGCTACGGTGAGATCATCAAACACAACATTATGTTGTGGACAGAGACCAAGACTGCTGCGCGTCTTTTCCAACTCATGAATGACATTGTACCCATTTATGTATGCCGTGCCCTGAGATGGTGGAAACAATCCTACAAGGCAAAATTACTTTTTTTTACAAATTTCTAGCCAATGTGCATACCGTATTTCCTTGATTTATAGCCGGCCTTGATTGATAGCCGGCCTCGAAATTAAGCCGGCCAAATGAGAAATTT
>JAQGAF010005593.1:0-11762 GCA_034687865.1 Kryphioiulus occultus | reverse complement strand
TTGATTTGCAATGCTTCACGTGACGTCACACGTTTTCGTCACGTCCACGTTTAACGTGGAGCTCACACTCTCTATTAAACGTTTTAAAACGTGTCTAAACCCGTCATCCTAATTTTAAAGTATGGGGGTCATCAAGCTTGGCACACTATTTACTTTAATCAGTTAAGTTTCAAAAACTGTCTGTATATAGTTTATTTTTTAAATTTTTATTTCTTTTGGCAAATTTGGATCAACCAGAATAGCTCTTACTTGTGTGATCATCAACTGTACGATGTGAGAAAGGTGGTAGTTACAAATCTCAAGGTCACTAGCTGATTTGTGGCTATAACAATTTTTTAAAGTATGAATGTTGAGATTAGACCTGTTGAAAACAAAAATTGCACTTATTGTACAAGTATTGCACAGTGCATTATATTAACTTCATTTAGAAATAAGAACTCTCAATTCTTGTAAAAGTGTACGGAGGATTATCAAAAGATAAATTTTCTGGGAGAAACGTCGTCCCTTCTAAAGGATTTTTTATTTTAGCTTTAGTTTAAAATGAAATATTATCAAAATTTAAATGTAAAACGAATCTAGAACAAGTAATCTGGGGTTTTCGTAAATTTTAAAATGCATTCCTCTTATAGAAAACATAAGGTATAAACGAAGCTTCACAGGTAATCTCAAGAAGATAAATTTTGATTTAAAAGGACTCTAATAATCGTTTTCAGACTATTTAGTTGACCAACGTTCTTAATATTCTTGGCACAAAGTCTCAGTATACTTTTATGAAATCGCAGACCTCTTTTATCCAAAAAATACCTGATGGTGTTCCAATTTCCCGTCCAATATTTTATGCATTCGATACCATTCAATACATTTCATTTTTTTTTGCAAACTATCATTGTTTTTATTGTATAGATATGGAAAAAGACTTGTTGTTCTAAAAACTTTGTTTGGTGAGCCAGTTGTATGTTTATTAATTTATTAATTAGGCAAACTGTACTTGTATACAAAGAGTAACGTGAAATTGGTAGGACAATCATCTATGGTCCTAACTTGATAGATAATAATATGTGGAGATCGAAGCTCAGTAAAAATATCTCACGAACTGGGACATTTGTAAATAATTCTGAAAAAATAAAATCTTCGAGGAAACGTCTTTGTCGACTGGATTCCTGACTGGAGTTAAAGTATTATGCCGATTATCATCTGGGGGGGATGAGGGGTGTTGGCTAAATGGTGACTGGAGGGAGAGAGATACCCAATGTGCAAAATTGATAAGACCTCTAAGGCGTTCAGTGGCGTGCCATAGCTCTGAAATTGTGATGATGATGACTCGCCATACTATCTTACACTAGTCCAGCATCAAGTTGCACGCCTTTCAATTGGTAACAGTAAGCATTTTTCATTATTTAATAATACGTATATTAGTGTCAGTACCTGCCCACACGCACACAAAATCAGCAAGAACAGTTTCCACTTTGTTTAATTGTCCATGCAGCTTTCTTATATGCAGGTGTCTTATACATGTACTGTAAATGAACCTTGTTCACGTGCCTGATGTGCAACATGATGTCATTAGGCTACCTCTGTTCTTGTCCATTCTTCAATTTCTTCAAAATATAAATTCGTTTACCTCATGAAGTTATCGCAAACATGAACATTATAAACAATTGTTGGGTGAAGCCCAAATTGCAGGTTTTGTTGCAAACTGAATTGTGTATAAAATGTTATGTGATGCTCCGTGCCCTATATAAATGCTCAATGATTATATTTTTAGAAATGATTAAATTGCGACAGCTGCTCCATAATCGCGTTATTTGGCAACATGTAATCTCAAGACCAAACTACCATGATTTTGATGCAGCCATAATAAATAGTGTCTGGACACGCTACATTCGCCAATGCAGTCAACTTCCCAGTTCAACAATAAATCAAAGAAAGTGAGCATTATATCAACGAGTGTTGTGTTCTTTACAACAGCAGAAGGGATTTTCTACTAATTTTAAACATGCTTTTATCAGCACAGAGAAAGACCTGCAGTACTTCAGAAATTTGTCACTGGAACTTCATCCTGAGTGTAATAAAAGCCCAGCAGAAGTTCAGAGCAAATCTTCAAAGCATCAGAGGACTGATGAACGATTCGCCACAACATGTGAAAGCGATGAAACTGATAACAGCCTAAAAGAAGAATCAGATTTTATGACACATCAGAATAAATTGTCAGACCTCTCAAATGAAATTTCTGATGTTAATGAAATGATGACGAACATAGATGATTATCCTGCTCCATCTACGTTTGACATTTTAAATCCCTTAGCAAAACGGGATGTAAAATTAACTGATGTGCCAACAAATTTACAACCATCTTTCAATCTTGCTGCCTATGCAAACAAATCGACGACTCTTCAACAGTTGGTGAAGCTCGGTGTGAATCTCTCCAGGTGGGATAGCATGCCGGATGTTCCAGACTATATTCTAAAATTAGATTTTGAAAAGGATATGAAAGCTCACATTCAATTTCTGTACGATCATGGCGTGCCAGCCAATGAGCTTGGAAAAATTTTAACGAAAAATCCGCTTATTTTTAAGCATGAAATTGATGATCTGCAGGTAAGAAGTGGTTCTGTTCTCCTGTAATGAATCTTTGCATGTCACGTTGTATGTGTAATTAAATAAAAAAATTATGTTAAATTTAGGTGCGAATAAATTATCTGGAGTCCAAGAAATTCTCATCAGAAGCCATAGCAAGAATTCTTACCAAGGCGCCCTATTTTATAATATTCAGTGCTCGGCAAATAGATCATCGTTTGGGATATCTCCAAAAAGAATTCAGTCTTACAGGGGATGAGCTCCGCTCCATCGTAACAAGATTTCCGAAACTAGCCCTGACGAGTTTCGTCAAGATTGCTGTATGTATTTGATGTCATTTTTTATTTCAACCAAGCAACTTCTAGATTTCTGGCATATTAGTATTTTCAATGTGGATATTATCTTTTAAATATGGACTACTTAGTAGACCCCCGACTACCGTGAAATAATGCGCTGTAGGATACTCTACAATAAAATTTGCTTTTTCGTATTTTTCAGGAAAAGCAACTTGCAATCAAAGAGGAAATGGGTTTTAATCGAAACGAAATCAAATGTTTGCTTCTTAATAAACCAAAATTATGGTTGATAGGTATTCAAACTTTTCTTTTCATCTTCATGTGCATTGAGATTTTCTAATTAGTGAGTGTCTAATGACATTAGCTAATTTGCGTGTTGCGTGTATTTGACTATGTTGTGTCTTACATTTAAATTCCAAAAAAAATACATTTCAGAACGAAGATCTCTTTTGGAAAGGTTTCAGTATGTTCACAACGTGATGGGCTGTAGCCATGCCATGATAACAAATTTTCCAGGAGTCCTTCTTTCTCGTAGATTTATCATAAAACAGCGCCATCTTTATCTGCAAGCCCTTGGTCGTGCCCAGTATGACCCAACAAAAGAGGGATACGTCTCCTTACATGCATTTGTAAGTGGTAATGATTCTGATTTCTGCGCAAATGTAGCTAAAACTTCGACAAAAAAATTCAACGACTTCCTAAAAACATTGTAAATTTAATTTGGTTACAATAAACGATACCAGCATTTTAGAATTATGTTTTCTGTAAGATGTTTGTTGCCTATAAATCAGGTTTGTATGATTGTGTATGTCTGACATGTGCTGCCTTGTATGGCAAGTTGTTGTATAATTTGCAGATATCCAGTTCGCTGTTTGTCCCATACAAATTTAATCCAATTTTTTGATTGAAGGTGACACTCTCCTTGAGTGATGAAAATCTGAAGAAATAATTGGTATGAAGATATTTCAGGAGTAGTGAAATTACTAACAGGCTGGTTTTTGTTTACTAATGACCTTATATTTCTATACTAAAGGTTATATTTTGGGAAGCCAGCCTAGAGGCCATACTGTATACTGGTTTAAAAATCAATCAGGAATTAGCGCTCGGGGCGTATGGTTGTTCCCATGCAATCCACTGACCTGGCAGACATTTGAAGAGGATGCCAAAGACGATGGAAACTAAAGGTGCGAATACACTATAGCTACAGTATACCACAAAACATTGTTGTGACGTAACAAATCAGTTTTTTAAATACTCTGTTGCACATGATGTGTCATCAACATACAAGACATTTTTTCTTCTGATTTTCAAACATGATGTATAACTTTAGAATATAACACGTTTTGTTATATAATGTAAACGCACCTTTCCATCATTTAAAATTTAGCTTGGTTTATATTTTTTCAAAATGAAGGCACTAATTCGAGCCAATACGCTCTAATGTGCCACCCTTCGAGACACTACACATAGAGCAACACCTGTTCCCACTAGATGGCAGCACTGTTGCCTAGTTCTATTCCTCGTAGAATTTTGGGCTTCTGTTTTCTTTTGGTTTGTGGCAGTCGGCGCTTCTCTAGTGTGTTGTGTCATTGCACTGATGAAGGACTATAAAGTGTGTGGAGAATTTGGACTGGAGTGTTAGCCGTGTATTTAATTGTATATTCGTTTGACAAAATCGTTTTCGATTTTGTTTCTCCGTTTCTAAAGACTGAATAAGGATTACTACCTGGGATGTATAATAGGATTTTTATATTCGCTCTTTGCGTGCTCTGCTGCTTTGTAGGATGCAAAACAAGCGAGGTAAGCGAACAGTCGTTGTTTCCCCTTTTCTCCAATTCACCCGTGTATTTCCAGCTTCTTCATTTCGAGCCTACCAATTCGATCGTTGCCTTCGTACAGTTAGCCAGAAAGAAAATTCAACTTAACGTTCGAATAGTATTCGTCTTCTTATTACAAATATTTCCGCGTTCTATTTTGCGAGAATACGGCATTTTTGATCACATTTGTCGTGTTTCACTCATTCGAACACCAAGGACATTTTGAATTTACCCAATACATGTATCCTATGTAGTTTTGTCTTGTAATTCCTGGATTTCTGACCACTATCTCCTATAGGCCTACTCGTACGCTGAACAACCTGTAATTAGAATGCACGGTTTTACGTAATTTGGATTGACGCTGGGAGTTCATTAGGCCTATTCAGCAGATTTAAATTGGCTTCCTGATTTGTGAAGACTAACTGAACAGGCATTGTCATTATTACGCTGTATCCCACTAATTCTGTTTATTTTTCTCCGCCAGCCTGACGTTACTCTCAGCAAGGCTATTAGGCTATCTACAGGCACAATAACTATGTATTGGCTCAGCATAGGTCAAATTTCACTTTTCTTAATGTGGAGTATAAGCCTATTTATACCGTGACCTACGGGTCTTTAGTATGACCCATGTAAATGCAAGGATCGAAGTTTTTATTAAAATTGGGTGCCCGACTGACCGCTCATTGATGCTCGACTGATAATTAGGCTTAATTAATAGTGCCATCTTAGTTTCCTTTTAGTGTCACGGTATTACTTTATATTTTCCCAGATTTTATAAAAACAAGATATTATGGTAGCCACCGAAACGTGGACAATTGGCACCTACTTGTGAGCCCAGCGCCTGGTTAAACTTTTCCCCAAATTGCCTACGAGGCCTAGGTCTACACTCGACCTACTTAACAGGAAAGTGACTTTTAAAAAGTTCAAATATGGTAATGATAAACGTGGGTATTGATTTGACGAAATACCCGTCATACCAGTGCAGTTTGTGGTGCACATGGTTTTAAATTGCACTGAGAGACTGCGTCCAATGTCTATTGTAAATTTTAATGATAGGCCTAGTCATATTTTCTGTTACCTTAATTTTTTACGTTTCGCTAATCAGATTATTATTATTATTTCAATCGCTGACACAGTCATGTTTTAACGGTGGGTTAAAACAATTCTGTCGTTATGAAAAAGCGTTTATCACGTTAATTAACACAAACCTGACCTCGTGGCAATCAAAATGCGTATTTTTTTTACTGAAAAATCACACATACAAGGAACCAGGAAAGATATTCGCCCCCTTTCCCTTTACTCTTGAAAAAAAAAAACTCTTGGAGTGCATTTTCATGTGAGATTTTCCTTGAGCGATAAAAAAACTACGTCACAGAAATGGGGGCCTTTCATTTTAAAAGAATTGTGGTGATCACGTCGGTATTTTCGTGCAGTATCCCATGCTGCGTTATTTTGTTTTTTGTCATAGTAAATAGGCGTAGTAGTGTCTACGTAGAAAATTCTGACAGTACTACAAATTTGGCAAAACCCACGCGTTATGGAAACTTCCAGGAATTTATGAACTCACCTAGCCCGTTATCCAGTAATAGGGTTGGATTTATCTAGCTTATAATTATACAACCAGCCTATACCGTATGCACATGCAGACTAAAATATAATTAAGATAGCAGCTGAAAAAACAATCTGAGTATAACAGTGAAAATTCTGCAAAAAGATTAGCTGTTAGGGTGTAGCCTCAACGTAGAATCAATTGGTAATTTAAAAAGATAAAAATGGAACTGATGAGTGTACCGATTCATAGTATGCTGTTAGCATGTCTTGGACGTACATGTATCATGGAAGAGCAAAAATAGGACCCAAGCCAAAATTAATAATTTACCAATTTTACTGGCAAGATCTAATATATGCGTCCCATTGGCCAATTTCCAAGTAGCCTACAGGGTACGCTACTGTTATGACACAAACATCCAAATGAATCGCCTTGGCGTCCTGTAATTATGTCTAATGTAGACATTGCGTTGTGCGATGAATGCAACGATTTGATTCGGATTGTATTTTGGGAAATGATGCTTGGCGACAATTCTATGATGATTAATCATGAAAAGGTTATTAAAATACGGAATCTCTGATTTGTGATCATATTTTCGGTTTTGGCATAAGATAATTTAGGCCCTGGTATAATACTGTGCCACAGGCATAGTCTACATGTACAAATTCGGATGACGTCATCAGTCTTTCATATTACATGTATTTTCATCCTTAATTCATGAGCTAGAGCATAAATTAATATGCTTTATATTTATTCCATGAATTGCTACACGCTGTCGATGGTTGGAGCATTATAATTTGTTTCACATCATTATTTTTGCATGTATGCATTGCTACAGGGCGTCAACCGGTCATGGAAGTCATGGAAAAGTCATGAAATTAAATTTGGATTACAATTCATCAAATGTCATCTAGTTTCGCAAAAAAATTTACATGCGGCGTTTTTTTTGACCAATACAATAATCATGACATCACTGTGCTAGAGAATGTATCTGAAAATCACTATTTAGTGATGACATAAAAGTTGAATGGCCCCATAGTGTAATAGGCATTGAAAATTTGTCATGGAATTTCCAATACCAAAATATTTAATCTAGTAGACACCCTACATGTACAGCCAATAGTGGAGAAGGTTTAATCTGTAATTAAAGCACATTTCGTTGAGCTACGATTATTCTATATACTGTACATGTAGGCTGTAGTTTGATTCTATTTTGGTGTAGGCCTACTACATGTCACCAGTTGATGTCACCTGGACGCAGATTATGGCAGTGTGCTAGACAATTTCATACTTGTATTTCCATGGGCAATATCGCGAAAAGCGCAGAGAACTTCCCAAAGCATCGAAAGGTCATAGGTCGTGGAGATATGAATGGATTCGTTCATGTTCGATACGGTGGAAAATACGTTATTTTAGTGATTTGAAGATCGGTATTTGTCGAGAAGCCATACTGCTGCATGGATAGATAGAGCGATTGGATAGTGGGTGCTTCCCCACGAGCACGTGGGACTATGACCTCTCGAAAAATCGAATTTTCAATTTGGGCACGCTGTGCTTATGGTGGCGAGGTCGCAACTATAAAATTCTTTTTGCGCCACGCATGTTTTGCTCCAAATCCAAAATGGGGAAGTTTGAAAAGGAATCTGCCATTAAAATACGCTAACTTTCAGATTGTTGATATTCGCCAGGAATGCGAGTTAATAACAACATCACAGTGAGGAAGGAGTCACGTCTGTAGCAACGGGCCATACTGTAGAATTTCCTGATTTCTGCCTTTTTTTGGTTCGGTATATAGACGTACAGTACAAGCACGTGAGTTTGAGCAGCGCCACTTTTTTATCCTCTAGGCAACTTTTAATTACGTCTAGTCTTAATGACGTTTTTGGGCTTTGCTCAGATCTTCTTCATTACTTGTTCTGGAGTGGCTTTCTCTACCTGAAAGGGTGCCGATAGCTTTTATTATGCTTTGTGAGCTGGGATCTGCATCCACTTTCAATTTCTAAACATTGGCAGCTGGTTACATCACGACGTGCCCAGCACTGATAAAACAAAGGCCAGCAAATTGGTTATTAAACCTGTAATGCCATTAATGCATGTACATTAGATGTAGGCCAATGCAGTAACCAGGGTGATCCACCCAGATAACCTGAGAGATGCAAGGACCACTTCATCCATATGCCTAGTTTAGACTGGTTCCAAAAGCTCCCTTGACGTACGTCATTGGACGATGGTTTCTGGCTTTATTAGGTCAGTGCACTTGTCAATTAATGCATCCGCTCCATGTTTGATGGTTGCAGTATTCATACGAATGACAATGCGTTTTGCGAAGGATGTTGTTATCATTAAAAATTGCCGAAAGCCAGCAAGCCACAATGAGTTTTAACCCATTCGTTTTAAGACATTAAAAATTAAGACGAGAACGATTAGGCAAGACAGGAGGATTAGCCTACTTTAAGAACCCTCCAGATGTTTTAAATGCCCATGTGGAATGTACAGGCAGCCTTTGTTTCTTTGAAGAACACACGTACCATGCATATTGACAGTTTTAAGAGAGAAAAAAAAAAGGTAAACTCGACTTCTGAGGGAAATTTGATATCGTCAGCTGCATCACTTACATGTACGCAAATGCAGACTTTGTATAGAAAAATATCTTCCCACTCAGCGTCACAAGCACTTTGTTGAAGAATTACCTGGCAGGGCTTATGATTAATCGAATCCATTCAATATCTAAAACCACTTATTACCAGTCTGTTTTTTCCTTTGTGCCTTCGGGGAATGAAGATCAATAAAACTTGCTTCAGATGTGATCATCATCCAACGGTGTTGGGTAAATTCATGAGCTTCCAGGTTTGACGCGCCATATTAATGGGCCTATGTGCATGATCGGATTTTTCAACAGAATGGAAACAATGATTTAGAGGCGCCTGGACCTTGCTAAAGCTTGAAAATGTCCCGAATATATCATTTTGACCCCTGTTTCGCAAAATTCCGTCAACATCCCCCATGGGTGGTCATAAATAAGGTTTACATAAATTTCGGTCCATGTCAGTTGCAGCCGCTCCTGTAGAGTATTGCCGTTTAGTATAGACTGTTAAAAAAACTTATTTTCTCGTGTAGTTTTTCTTAATACAGAATTTGACGTTATAGGCGACAATAATGACGTGTTTGTTGCACATGTCCAAATGGGCTGGTCAAGAGGCTCACCCTCACTGAGTTGGCCTTTGGAGCCTTATCAGCGCCAGGGGAGTAGCTTGGAAAGATTGTTGAAAAGTAACAATCAAGATACTGGAGTTGTTGTGGGAATCGATCCCATCCACATTTCTGGCTAACATAAGGTTGTAGCATTGCTCGTTAGAATGGTGACACCAAGTTTTGCTAGGGTATGATGCACTATAGCAAGGCTACAGCGTGTTCAAATTATCATAAAGGTGTGGCAGAATTTTTTATTTCCTTTCACTTAGCATTGCTGGACTTGTAGAAAAACGTCCGTTTTCTTGTGTGGCTATATACAGTAATTGCAACAGCGTTCATTTTTAGTATGATTGCAGAAATGTAATAACATGCAGTAAATACGGCACGCTCCAGCGATAATTTAACGTTCTTTTCCATAATTACTTCAATTAACTGCAGTGTCGGTGCCCCGCCATCGTATAAAATACAAAAAGCATCGTGCAAATTCGTTTGCAAATTAGTGCATACTAAATGAGGACGTGAACTTGATTTTTTTTCCAACTTGTATATCGTACATGTAACATCATGTTTTTTTCGCATTGATGTTTGGTTTGAAAATTGCTCGCTTTCTGTTATATCTGAATTTGCTTTTCCATGCATCGAATGCCCTTGACTTAAGAGCTACATGTATAATGTATTCATCTCGTGCTATGGTAGCTAGACCTACATTGTACATTACATAGCCTACAATTGAAGACTTTGGAAAGTCAAACGACAAATTGAAAAATTGGGATGTGCACGCACAATGAGCTTGTTATCGATTTGCCGATGATACGCATACATTTTAATATAGCCTACACTCGTACCTCCTCCATTTTTGTTTTTTTGACGCTGTGATAGCGTTAAGAATTACTCAGTAACTGTTATAGCCTACCATTGTGAACTGACATGGATTATACGGTAGCAACGCTAATGGGTATCCACCTGTTTAAATGTGTAAAATTATTTCCGGTGTTTCCAAATCTAGTGTTTATGGATTTTTTCATCATATTGAGATGGTCAGCAGCACCGTTGTTTTTCCTGATTTTCGAACACCCTGTATAAGTCGTGATCGATGGATCTTTGCTCCCACTCCCATTCGTTCTAGAGGTCTTTCGAACACCCTGTAGTCGCAATGTGTCTTCCGAATTTCATTGTACACCGACTGATGACAGAGAGCAAAAATATGCGTAATTGTGTCGTGGAGTTTCTGTGCAATTCGCTGTAAACAGGATGCGTTTAATCCTAAAAAGCTTGTTAGGAATACATGAGAGACAAATAATCTACGAAATGAATCATTATGTACACATTGGGAGTGTCCACACTTCAGTCGTGCTCGTTGTTGGTATCAAAGGTCTACGTGAGATAGTGCGAGCTTGGCTCTAGTCCAATTAATGCTGGCAAATGTAGGCCTAGGATTTCAGATTAAGATTTCTAAAGTCGATTGTGTAACTCGTATTCGTTTAGCATATCCTCGTCCGTTTTTCTTGGTCAAATTCGCAGCCTTTTATTGTCAGCATAGTGCCCTCCTAGGTCGTATTCAAAGCGCAAGGTGAAATCAAACGCTTTTATTGTTGCAAAAGTCGGCTCACTTCTCCATTCTTACCGTCCAATTTTGGTTGTGTGCTGTTTTATTGGCTTTTATTTGCTATTCATTAGCATAGCATTGACGAGATTTCGTGCCAGGGGTATGGGATGATACTCGTGGCGTGATGATGTAATGACCCTGGGGAAGAATGCAGTGTGAAGAAAACAAAGATGGCGGCTAAATTTGGCACTGACAGTATGGCAGAACATGAAGCCAATATAGGTAAATTTACCCCAGGCGAAGGTTTAGGTCAGACCTACTCATACGTGTAATACCCTCCTGGTCGTTGTTTCATTTTGAATTCTTTCGGGGGCAGTGGATGAGATGGGGTTTTGCCAAGCGTTGTCTGGGAGATAGCCCTGCATTCTTAGCATTTTTGTTGCTGCTTTCGACGGCCAGTTTACTCCTATGGCAATTATCCTTTTACCTTCAGGCAGGTTAGAAATTTTTAATGAACGGCAAGCTATCCCCAATGTGTACAATGAACAGCTAGGTTGCACATGTCTGTAGTACAGTATCCCAAGCAGTCAGACGTTTTCATCTTTGCTAATACTAGTATGTACTGTTCTTGAATGGAAAGCGAGCTAGCAGTGTCTTCGTTAATGTATGAACCCAATTATTCCCCTGAAGTTTTTTTTGTACATTATCTAATTTATACAGTTGGCACAAAAAGTCTGTGAACACTATGAAAATTGTCGTTTACAAGAAAAATAAATGAAGTACAT